>SKCR01055197.1:0-45644 GCA_019454045.1 Zanthoxylum bungeanum | reverse complement strand
GAATATCATTTGATTTTTGCTTTTGATCATATGCGATTCTGGCTTTGATCATATGCGTGACATGAGTGAAGTCCAGCAATTGATTCTTGATTTCTCAACATTGATCAATTGCCACGTGATTATAATCAGCCACATCATACTTTGATCATCTATTCTTGCCTTTTGATCATTTTGATTAACATTTTCTTCTGCCGTGTACCATGTGTATAAGATTGGATTCACCACTCGATCTTCCATGTTATATCTCGATACCAAAAGTCCGTAAGGATGAGCTCGATTTAACTTACTTGAGAGAAATGTTTCTTGAGAAAACTTTTTCTCAACTTTCTTTCACTTCTCTCATTTTAATCTCATTGAAATTGTGAAAGTGGCTACAGTTTCAATGAGAAGAGAAAACCTTTAAATTTATATATAGGGTTTAGGTTAAAAAATTACTTGTATTAACCTTAACCCTAATATAAATATTAATATTTGGCCAATGGCCTTTTTGTCACTATAAAATTATTAATTTCAAAAATTAAATATAATATCAAATATCATTTAATTTGAAATTAGAATTTAACTTGTAACTTATATCATGATATAAATTAGATATTTGATTTTTGAATTAAATCAAAGTTAATTTAAAAATCAAATCATATATTAAATGATTATCTAATAATCATTAATATAAAACTAATATATTAAATATTATAGTATATAATTACAAAGTGTGATATTATATAATTATTAATCAAATTAATAATTATATCAATAAATAATTCTCAATTATTTAATATTTATCAAGTGAGTTCATAATTGGAGTATCCAATTATTCAATGAATTTCTATAGTGTAACGAGCTAACTCGGGGACCTAATAAACCTACAGTTTTCAGCTCAAATAATCTCGAAATATTAAATAAAACGCTTTAATTAAATATTCTGAATTATTAACTTTAGGTTACTCCACTAAAACCCTAAAGCTGCACTCTCGTTACTGCAGATATAATTTATACTAAAAGTCATCGGTAACCACCGATATAATCACTGCATACAGATTGACCCTCAACGAGTATCTCATATTTAGAGTCGGGTCATAATGTCTGTCATACCCCTCTAATTATTTTATGACATAAGTACCATTGATTCTTTAATGAACGATTTATTCACAACTATTATGAGTATAAATCTTTCTATTTGTAATTGAAAGACTTGAGCGCTCTAACTGTTCAAGTATCGAATCAACCCTTAAAGAAGATATTCATCTACTTCTCACAAGAAGAGTGGATTCCATATCTATGTAAAACGTCTCCAGCTACACACCAAACCATGTCCCTAAAATACGTAATATTGGTTGGGATTCTTCACCAACCTCACCTTTGTAAATCAAAGAACATAGCCTACTATGCAGGAGTTCATAGTACACTCAGAATTCAGATTAATCAATATATTATCATCTATTAGACTATATGAATTCTTTGTTTATGGATATTAAAATAAATTCATTTATGTCTTGGTCCAGTCCTATATGATCGCATCTTATAGGGTACCTCCATTCCTATTTCATCTCATGAACGAACCTGGATCAAAGTCGTCATACAATATGGAATGGACGCAGCTATAAATAAACCACAAATAAAGTGCCCATTTTGTTTGCTCTCAACAGGACTATTTAGGATTACTAATTTAGACTTCAATTTTCTTGTGTAAACAGTTATCACTAAGTCTGAAAATAACATTTAGATCCAGGGCATACGTTATAATTTATGCTAGCGACTTTAAAATCAACATTTTAATTAAAATGAACAAATGCATCATTTAATAATTAAATAAAATCTTGTACATATTACCAATATGGCTCTTGGGCATATATTGATGAGCGGAAAATATATCAATATTTACCGCCCCTTTTATTTAATATTTTGTTTAGTTTCTCGGGTTTGATGAACGTTTTGATATGTTTTATTTTATTTTGCAGATAAAATAATATCGGGACTCAATGAAATCATTTAGGATGAAATGTGGATCAAATAAGGGCAATTATTGGACTTGATATATTAATTTTGGAGATTGGAAACTTGAAAGGGCGTTTTTGACGAAGTGCAGTTTTGGAAATTCCAGTTTTGCGCATCTGTCGTATTTTGGGCATAACTTTTACTCCGATATCGGATTGAGCTGATTCAAGTTCCAGATTAAAGAAGACTCAACGATCTACAACTTTGAAAGAGAAAATATTTTCAAATTATGATGATTTCATGACCGAAATTGATGAACCATCCAGAAGTGTGTGGAGTGTAATTATTAAAAGTCATTATCAATCATTTTCAAAGCAAATATTAATTAATTAATAATAATAAAAATTATCAAATCAACACCAAACAAGATAAGCAATTAGTGGAGCAATTATGGATTTGGTGGAGTAATTAGTGGAGAATTAATAATGGATTTGGTGGAGAATTTGATGGATGATTTGATGGAGGCAAAATTTTGCCTATAAATACCAAGCCATTTCATTTGTAAAATTCATACTTTTTCTAAGGAATTCCTTAAGAATACTAAGAAGATTGTATCTTGTTTGTTTATTTACAGCTTTCAGTAATTAATTTCCGCTTCGCACTTTCTTTTCTTTACTTTTTCAGTTTTTACTTTCCGCAATTTACTTTTACGCACAGTACTTTTCTTTCTTTAATTTTCAGTTTTACTTTTCAGTAATGAGGAGGTAACTCCCCTTTGCTGGGGTAAAAGGTAAAACTTTTATTACTAATATTTAGATTAATCTCCCTTAATTATAATATATAAACTAGTTAAAACCTGACTTAACGAGGATACCGCCATATTGGTCGGTTGGTAATTATTAAATTGGTTTTAACCTGACTAAACTGGATACCGCCTGATTGGTCGGTTGGTAATTAATTATTAATTTGACTTAATCTGGATACCGCCTATATGGCTGGTTGGTAATTATCATGCAAAGTTAATATATTATATTAAGGGAGATATCTAAAATAGAAATAATAAAAGTGGATCCTTTTACCTCAGTTTTTCTTTTTTGTAATTTTACTTTATTTATTTCAGCAATTTACTTTTCAGCAATTACTTTTCAGCAATTTACTTTTCAGCATTTACTTTTCAGTATTTAATTTTAGTATTTTACTTTATGTCTTTTTCTTTTATTTAAGTTTTTACTACCTGTAAATATGTGTCGTAACTAAGCCAGTTATCTGGGGTTGTGATGAAATCCAATATCACCGGTTTATAAGGGGTTAAATTATAGTTTGGGTAATATAAAGGTTTATTTATTGAGTCTTAATCCTAATGCTTTTTATTAACTGGCCATTAATAAAATTGAACTGGTAAATCTAAAATGAACTAGACATAGGGATTTTAGGTTTAAGACCTTAGACTTAATAGCCCACGATCTTCCTTGAGGATAGATAACCCTTTAATAGATTTCCTTACAGGATAGGAATATACCTGTCGGGCGGGGGTAGCCATAATTGGAACTTAAACTTAATGAATCCAGATAATTTGGTTGACATAGACATATGGTTCAATTGGGTTAAACTGGGTATTTGTGTCTGACCATCGACAGAGGCTTACACATAATTTAGTGTTCCAGGTTAATAAATCAATATATTACCCAACTTTAAGATAACCACTTCATCTTTAAAATGATATTGGAAGAAATCACAACCCTAGATAGTTTTTAATATTGAATTTTCTTAAAACATATTTTCGACAATTTTATTTACTTGCTTTTAAATTTAGAATCGTCACCATTTCAAATCAATCAATCAAACAATGTTAGATACTAGTAATCATTTGACCTCATAAAATTAATAGTTTTGATATTAAGTCCTCGTGGGATCGATATTTTTATACTACTTGAACGATACGTGCGCTTGCGTTATACGTGTGTGTTTACGCCGGTCAAGTTTTTGGCGCCGTTGCCGGGGACTTAGTTATCTTTTACTATTAGTTTAGGGGTTAGATACCTTTACTTGTATCTAATTTCTTTTTACTTATTATTTCTGTTTTCTTGTGTTCAGGTTCTTAGACACTTCATGAGACGAACCAGAAGCTTTGAACTCCGACCACTTGACCTAGAAATTGAAAGAACCATCAGACAGTTGAGAAGAGAAAGGCGAGAAGGCCAAGAAGCTTTAGTCAACATGGAACCTGAACCTTTGATCGTTGCACCACCAATTCCCATTCGAGACAGAACCATTCCGATGGTTGACAGACTCATTTCCTGTATTGTACTTCCTCCCTTACCAGCAAATGCGTGTGACATCAAAACATGCATTCAGATGATTCAGCAGTCAGTTCAATTTGGAGGGAATGCAACTGAAGATCCTAACGCCCACATCAGCAACTTCCTGGAAGTTTGCGGCACTTTCAATTACAACCGAGGAGCTGAAGAAGCAATGAGATTGCGGGTTTTTCCATACTCTTGAAAGACAGAGCAAAGGCCTGGCTACATTCACTACCAGCAGGTTCCATCACAACATGGAACACCCTAGCCACCAAATTCCTTGCAAAGTACTTTCCACCAGCCAGAACAGCAAAACTGAGAAATGACATCACATCCTTGTGCAGCAAGATTCAGAATCCATGTACGAAGCTTGGGAAAGATACAAAGATCTGCTCCGGAAATGTCCTCACCATGAGATTCCAAAATGGCTTCAAGTCCAAACTTTCTATAATGGACTTTCTGGATTGATGAGAACCACTATTGATGCTGCTGCTGGAGGAGCTTTGATGTCAAAAGGAGAAGATCAAGCCTGGGACCTAATCGAAGAGATGGCCAATAACAATTCCTTGTGGCCAACAGAAAGGAGCTTGATTCAAAGAATTGCAGGAATTTATGAAGTTGGAGCCAACACAGCAGTTAGTGCCAAACTGGACCAGATATGCAAATTCATGGAGACTCTCAACACTCAAAGTAATTGGAGCAACAAGTTCAACATATGGAGGAGCACCAGAGCCAACTCAACCTGAAGAAACGGTGAATTATGTCAACAATTTTAACAGACAGGGAAACAATCCATATTCCAACACCTACAACCCAGGGTGGAGGAATCATCCCAATTTTTCATGGAGCAACAATTCTGGACAAAGGAACAATCCACCACCAGGATTTCAACAGCAGAACTATCCACCACCTGAATTCCAACAGCAGAACAAAAGCCAGGAGCAGACAAATGAACCAGGCATAACAGAAGTGCTGACTCAGTTAAAAAAGTATGATGCTATATTTCAATCTCAAGCGGCATTAATTCAAAGTCAATCTGCTTCTATTAAAGCACTAGAGAATCAAATGGGACAACTGGCAAATGCTCAGAGTTACAGACCGCCAGGTACCCTTCCCAGCAACACAGAGCCAAATCCAAGAAACATGGGGAAGGAGCAATGTCATGCCATCATGTTAAAGAGCGGTACTGAAATCAACAAAGATGTTGGAGTCAATTCAACTGCTGAGGAAGTTCCAAAAGAAACAAAGCAACAAATGGAGAAAAAGAAGCAAAGGAAAAAGAACAGATCACTCCACCTCCACCTTTTCCTCAACGTCTTCAGAAGAATAAATTGGACAAGCATTTTCCCGGTTTCTGGAGATCTTCAAAAAGCTGCATATCAACATTCCATTTGCAGAAGCGTTGGAACAAATGCCCACCTATGCCAAATTCATGAAAGATATTCTTTCACGAAAGGAGATTGGGAGATTACGAGACAGTAGCATTAACAGAAGAATGCAGTGCCATCATTCAGAGGAAACTTCCCCCAAAGTTGAAAGATCCTGGCAGTTTCACTGTTCCTTGCGTCATAGGAGAACATAACTTTGGTAAGGCTTTGTGTGATTTAGGTGCGAGTGTTAACTTGATGCCTTTCTCTATTTTCAGGAAATTACAGATTGGAGAAACAATGCCAACTTCAGTCTCACTGCAACTTGCTGATAGAACGCTCGTATTTCCAAGAGGCGTAGTTGAGGATGTGCTGGTCAAGGTTGACAAATTCATTTTCCCAGCAGATTTTATTGTCCTTGATATGGAGGAAGACGCAGACGTGCCAATCATCCTCGGGAGACCGTTCTTGGCTACAGGTCGAACCATTATTGATGTACAAAAAGGAGAACTAACCATGAGGGTACAGGACCAAGAAGTAACATTCAATGTTTTCAAGGCCATGAATTTTCCAGATGATGAAAAGAATGAGGAATGTTTCAAACTCGATGTGATACACAGTACCATTCAGAACTCTGATAAAAGACAAAGTTCTACTGACAAACTTAAAACATGTCAATTGCCTGTGGAGCCTAAAGATAAAGCATCTTTTGCACTGAAAGAGCCAATTCTTGCTCTACAAGCAACAGAAGAGAAAAAGTTCCACCAGCTCAACGAATTGGAGGAATTTCACAATCAGCCTTTTGAAGATGCCAAATTGTACAAAGAAAAGGGCAAGAAAAGACATGATGAGAAGTTAGTGCGCATACAACTGGAACCAGGGCAGAAGGTACTGTTAAACAAATCAAGGGTGAAAATCTTCCCATGGAAGCCAAAATCACGGTGGTCAGGTCCATTTGTGATCACCAAAGTTTTACCAATAGAGCCGTTGAGATACATGATCCTGACGCTAACAAAACTTTCAAGGTTAAAAACAAGCGTGTCAAGCACTACTGGGGAGAATCATTTGAGCGACAAAAAGAAAGTGTTACACTTTCAGATCCAGCTTAACGTTCGAGAAGTCATGTCTGGCTGACGACTTTAAACTTAGCGCTAGCAGGGAGGCAACCCATGCAATTTTTGTATATATTGTGATTTGGTGTGATTTAATTTGGTGTGTTTTATTTTTGCAGGTTTAGTCATTTCAAGATGGAAGAAGCTTTCGCAAATCTTCACAAGCAATTTCCTTCTCTCCCTCCAAAATCTCTGATGAAAGTATACAAAGCTCGCTTGGAACGGATGAGGTTATTAACAATCCATGGTATTCCTAATGATATTCGTTGGGTAATTGAAGCACGAGTCCGATTGGCAGGTGAGTCTTCTGATTCTTTTATTTCACATCTGCCTGGTTTTGGAAGAAGCACCTATGCAAAGAAACGTAGAGCTAAGCAAATGGGTGTTTGTTTCAAATGTGCACGATTTAATTGCAACACTCGTTGTCGTTTTTAGGAATGGTGTCTGATAATCGCGAAGACAAAATTAACTTCATTAGGGATGGCTTGAGTAAGGAGTCTTTAGATGATATATCTTCGACTCTTGAGACGCATCCCAGTGGATATGTTCATATAACCATTCGCAAATTACATACACAATTTCAAAAAGAAAGACAATAGTTAAGTCTCGGGAATCTGACTCAAAAAGACCCTGTTTGCCAATTTATAAGAAAATTGGATGGGAAGCTTGTCCCTGACGCATAGACGTTAATCAAGCTGTAAATTTTGTACATATTATATCTCTTTGTCTTTTCCTAAATTATTGATTTGTTTTGTTGTTTTCTTTTGTTTTCTCCGACAGGATCCAGATCTTTTTGACTATCACGGTCTATTTATATTTTGCTACTAATCGTCCTTTGGAAGAAACTTGTGCTATTTTTACTCACCCTTTTCAGGTATTAAATAAATTCAACTCATCATTGCACCTTTGAAGTCATCCAGAGTTGAGAAAGAAAAACATAAACATGGAAGCCACTTCAAGAAGACGAGTTGAAAACATTTGTGTGTTTTGCGGTAGTAGTGTTGGTACTAAACCACAATACATAGAAGCAGCACAGGAATTGGGTCGAGTCTTAGCTGCAAGGAATATGCACTTAATATATGGCGGAGGCAATCTTGGATAATGGGGATCGTTTCAAAGGCCGTACAAGAAGGAGGCAGTCATGTTTTGGGAATCATCCCAAAACCTTGGCAGAGGCAAATCTTATTGGGTCATCAAACGGAGAGGAACTGATCGTGCCAGGTATGTCTGAACGCCTGGTAGAAATGATTAATCGTGCTGATGCTTTTATTGCTTTGCCAGGTGGTTTGGGTACATTAGAGGAAATTTTTATAGTTCTATCTTGGGCAAACCTGAACATACACCAGAAACCACTTGGATTGCTTAACGTTGATGGATTTTATGATTTTCTTTGTGTGTTTCTTGATGATGCTCGGAGAAATGGGTTCGTGTCAAAACCTATGAAAGAACTCCTCTTTACTGCCAGAACTGCTCCGGATCTAATAGATCAACTCTTAGCTATGAGCCACAAGTTGACCCTATCCTATCAAAGATAAATTGGTCTGAGGACGATCGTGGTAAGAGGCGTAGAGTTAATCTGGATCTTAACCTTTAATTTCCTATAGATTTCAGCTAACCAGGTACGACCTTCTTAACTCTCCTTTTACTGTTTAAGACATTGGGGACAATGTCTCATTTAGGTTTGGGGGAGGGATTTAGTTGATTAGTACCTTGTTTTAGTTTGTATGTTGTGTTTGTATTTGTTTATTTTTAGTCCAAAATTTTTCGAAAAATACAAAAAAAATTGAAAAATTTTCAAAAAAAATTACAAAAATATTTTGCATTTTTAAGTTTTCATTTGACTAAAAGGGTGAAATTAGTAAGAGATAGCCGAGTAAGGAGTATCCACTCCTGAGACGTATCTCAAACCTATTTCGAAACAAGTTAATTTTTGTTTATTTCCTTTTGAATTATTTATTTAATTTGTAAATCTCCATAAAATTGACTAAAATGAATCTTCATATGCTCAGTTGACAGATATTATCAACATACATGGTAACATACAGACATGAACTAAAATTGAAAAGTTTGTAATATTCAGTGCTCTAGTTTAATTGGAAGAAACATCTTAAAAAAGCAATGGAGTAAAAAAAAAAAAAAAAAAAAAAAAAAAAACGTCCGAGATCCGAGTTATTAAGTCTGTAAGGGTGTTTTAACACCTAGTGCCCTAAAACCAACTGGTTTGGGAGTCACTGGCCCAACACTCGCTACATGGATCAAAGATGCTGCAAAAATATATTTATCTGAAGTCTGGGTAATTAAGTCCGTAGGGGTGTCTTAACACCTGGTGCCCTAAAACCAACTGGTTTGGGAGCCACCGACCCAAAGCTCGCTACATAGATGGAAGATATTGTATATAAATAAAAAATAGAGAAAAATCAAAGAAAAAAAATCAGAAAAATCAGAAATATTATTCTATTGCCAAAAAGATGTGAAATCTGATAGAACTTTAGGACAAAAATATTACTCTCTTATCAACTGCACTTATGACTGTTGTGGGCAAAAATGAGTTGTTTAATATTTTGTTGGCTGTGTATATGAAGAATGGTAAAAATAATCGGAGAATTTACTTATTCGGTAATTTAGAATGAAACAAAACAACTAGTAACTTGGAGTAAAGTTTTACCTGATTAGTCACTAAATTTCTTTATTCTCTTTTCGCTTGTCTTTTTGCTTTTGTGTGCATTAGTTTTAATACCTTTTTACTTTTGTAAAATGTTTGTGGGTATCATTGCTGTAAACCCTCACGAGACAACAACTCGTCCACTAGGGACACCTAGGGGTTTAAAGGCTTGTTGCATATGCTAAATGCAACCGTGATCCCTACGAAAGTGGCTTAGTTTAATTTTAATTTTATTTTGTTGTTTTGCTCGAGGACTAGCAAAATGTTAGGTTTGGGGGTGTGATGAGCGGAAAATATATCAATATTTACCGCCCCTTTTACTTAATATTTTGTTTAGTTTCTCGGGTTTGATGAACGTTTTGATATGTTTTATTTTATTTTGCAGATAAAATAATATCGGGACTCAATGAAATCATTTAGGATGAAATGTGGATCAAATAAGGGCAATTATTGGACTTGATATATTAATTTTGGAGATTGGAAACTTGAAAGGGCGTTTTTGACGAAGTGCAGTTTTGGAAATTCCAGTTTTGCGCATCTGTCGTATTTTGGGCATAACTTTTACTCCGATATCGGATTGAGCTGATTCAAGTTCCAGATTAAAGAAGACTCAACGATCTACAACTTTGAAAGAGAAAATATTTTCAAATTATGATGATTTCATGACCGAAATTGATGAACCATCCAGAAGTGTGTGGAGTGTAATTATTAAAAGTCATTATCAATCATTTTCAAAGCAAAAAATTAATTAATTAATAATTAATAAAAATTATCAAATCAACACCAAACAAGATAAGCAATTAGTGGAGCAATTATGGATTTGGTGGAGTAATTAGTGGAGAAATTAATAATGGATTTGGTGGAGAATTTGATGGATGATTTGATGGAGGCAAAATTTTGCCTATAAATACCAAGCCATTTCATTTGTAAAATTCATACTTTCTTCTAAGGAATTCCTTAAGAATACTAAGAAGATTGTATCTTGTTTGTTTATTTACAGCTTTCAGTAATTAATTTCCGCTTTCGCACTTTCTTTTCTTTACTTTTTCAGTTTTTACTTTCCGCAATTTACTTTTACGCACAGTACTTTTCTTTCTTTAATTTTCAGTTTTTACTTTTCAGTAATGAGGAGGTAACTCCCCTTTGCTGGGGTAAAAGGTAAAACTTTTATTACTAATATTTAGATTAATCTCCCTTAATTATAATATATAAACTAGTTAAAACCTGACTTAACGAGGATACCGCCATATTGGTCGGTTGGTAATTATTTAAATTGGTTTTAACCTGACTAAACTGGATACCGCCTGATTGGTCGGTTGGTAATTAATTATTAATTTGACTTAATCTGGATACCGCCTATATGGCTGGTTGGTAATTATCATGCAAAGTTAATATATTATATTAAGGGAGATATCTAAAATAGAAATAATAAAAGTGGATCCTTTTACCTCAGCATTTTCTTTTATTGTAATTTACTTTATTTACTTTTCAGCAATTTACTTTTCAGCATTTTACTTTTCAGCAATTTACTTTTCAGCATTTACTTTTCAGTATTTAATTTTTAGTATTTTACTTTATGTCTTTTCTTTTATTTAAGTTTTTACTACCTGTAAATATGTGTCGTAACTAAGCCAGTTATCTGGGGTTGTGATGAAATCCAATATCACCGGTTTATAAGGGGTTAAATTATAGTTTGGGTAATATAAAGGTTTATTTATTGAGTCTTAATCCTAATGCTTTTTATTAACTGGCCATTAATAAAATTGAACTGGTAAATCTAAAATGAACTAGACATAGGGATTTTAGGTTTAAGACCTTAGACTTAATAGCCCACGATCTTCCTTGAGGATAGATAACCCTTTAATAGATTTCCTTACAGGATAGGAATATACCTGTCGGGCGGGGGTAGCCATAATTGGAACTTAAACTTAATGAATCCAGATAATTTGGTTGACATAGACATATGGTTCAATTGGGTTAAACTGGGTATTTGTGTCTGACCATCGACAGAGGCTTACACATAATTTAGTGTTCCAGGTTAATAAATCAATATATTACCCAACTTTAAGATAACCACTTCATCTTTAAAATGATATTGGAAGAAATCACAACCCTAGATAGTTTTTAATATTGAATTTTCTTAAAACATATTTTCGACAATTTTATTTACTTGCTTTTAAATTTAGAATCGTCACCATTTCAAATCAATCAATCAAACAATCTGTTAGATACTAGTAATCATTTGACCTCATAAAATTAATAGTTTTGATATTAAGTCCTCGTGGGATCGATATTTTTATACTACTTGAACGATACGTGCGCTTGCGTTATACGTGTGTGTTTACGCCGGTCAATATCCCAACAATCTCCCACTTGAACTAGAGCAAATGAGATATGTCGAATATCCTAGACCCTCTAGGCGATCTTTAAACACTTTAGCCGTCAAGGTCTTTTTAAACGGATCGCCAGATTCTCTTACCGAATTGCTATCTACCTCATCTCCATAAAAGAGAGATATTTCCTCTCTATATGCTTCTTGTTTTGAGCTTCATTGGTTCTTTGGATTTTACCATACACCATATTTCATAATACGTGGAGTGATATTTCCATATATGGAATAACTCCAATCTGTAAGAATTATGGAGCCATACTACTTTCCTTAGCTGCTTCACAAGCTGCTACATATTAGCCTTAATGTGGGGTTCAAATGCCAGATTGTATTATATCCTCCATACTATGGCTCCTCCAACTAGGGTGAATACAGATTCAGATGTTATTCTCATAATCTACATCTATATGAAAATCAAGAATATATATATTTTAAGGATCATATCCTTTCCAGAACATACAAGTAATAATCTCTCATTCTCTTAAGATACTTGAGAATGTGTTTTACAGTCACGCACTGATCTAATCTTGGGTTAGACTGAAAATTACTGACTACTCCCACTGCATAACGGATGTCCGTTCGTACATAGAAAAACATGGCATGCATGTGACTTCCAAAAGCTTGAGGTGTTTTAGGAAACTGTTCATTTGACAGTGAATTCCATGTACAAGAGGTAAAGTATCTTTCTTGGAATTCAACACCCAAAATTATATAACAATCTTGTCGATATAGGATGCTAGAGCATAGTTGACAGTAGCCTTTTATGATCCTGAATGATCTAGATCCCAAGTACACAACTCGCCTTTTCCAAATCTTTCATTTGGAATTAGTTAGCTAGTTAGGATTTCACTTCGATAATACTTTTACATCATTCTCAATGAGTAAAAATCATCGACGTATAATATGAGAAAAACCACCTTACTGCCAATGACACACTTGTATATTCAAACCTCATCGGTGTTCTACTCAAATCATAAGATTTGATTTCGCATCAATCTTATTTCCAAGATCAAGATGCTTGCTTCAGTCTATAAATAGACCTCTGCAGACCTTTGCAGCTAGCAACCGTTTGCTATTGACATTAGACAACGAATCTCTCTGGTTGTACCATATAGATGCTTTCATCAAGAATAGCTTTTAATAATGTTATATGATATCCTATGCCATTCTCATATTCATAATAATGGGGTAATGGATAGAAGAATGCAAATAGATTTAAGCATGGCTAATGGCGAGAAAATCTCATCATAGTCAACTTCCTCTTTCTAGGTATAACCCTTGGTCACTAACCTAGCTTTGAATTTTAAAATTATTTAAATTAAACTATTTAATTTATTTGCATGTATTAATCTTATTTTTAACTTTAAAAAAATTACATAATTTTTATGCTTAGATTTTAATGTTATGGTATGTTATAATGCATGAGTGGGCATCCTATGTATTGACATGTTATTCAAACAATTTGAATTGTAAACATACATACAAACAAACTAATGCATTGACCAAGCCTTTTGATTTTCATATTATAATTAATCAAAAAATTAAAAAAAATACATGTATGACACAGAAATCGGCGACGCTGTTCCAGGCTCGCAGCCTAGTCGGGAGTACGGAGTAGCCTGCGGGGGACTAAACCAGAGAAATAAAATGGAGTCGCCACCCAGTGTGAACTGGGAAAATGATTTAAGGTAGCACTCACCCCTCGCAAGGGAAGACCTCAAACCGTTGGGTTCAGAATGGTCCCTTACTTATGCCACTTGTAATGAAAGGATTTGTGCAATAATCTAACCGAGTCTACGCAACATACATACGTAAGAATAACCTACATCTAAGTTCACATACGACCTATATCTAAGTTTGCATTTAACCTATATCTAAGTTTGCATGGATAAAAGTAAGTCAAAAAAATGGCAAGCACACAATCTCATGAACGCATTGAATCGATAAACATGGCAATATAAATAAATAACAATATAAATAAATAACAATCTAAATATAAACATAGATTAAATTCCTAATACGAAAGAAATAACTAATCATGCATGAAATAATATACTATTTCTAACTAAACAATAAATAAACACAAGTTTGGATGAAACGAAATATGTGTGTCTCTCAAGCGGTACATGGCATTGTATACTGAGTGCAGACCGCACTACCGTCCATTCGGATTCGGCTACAAAATTTACGACCGAGTTTCCATCCGATATACCGCAAGAGATAACACATATTTCATTCATCCCATGGCCACAACATACATGAATCTATATTACGCATGTGAAGTAATAATAATAAATACGGAAAGAAAGTGCGGGAATAATAAAAGGGTGCCCTCAGGTCTAACCTCTTAAGTCGTCTCTTGGAAGTGCGTTACACGGTGTCGGAAGGGTTGATGCTTCGCAACTTTTCTGATTTACTGTTCGTTGTTTTCCTTCGTTGCCTCGCTATTTTGGGCTGCTGTTTGCTCTGTTTTACTGCAGTTTTTCTAGAGAATCGGCCCCGAAATAATGCCTTGTAATGTATAGATTTATGCTTTAATTAACCGTGTCTACAAATGTGTGAAATGGGGGTTGTGATCAAAGGCATTTTGAGGCTAGGTAATGGTTTGGTGTCTTCCTTCACTCACTACCTTTCTAGAAGGAAAAGCTGTGAAGGTACCTAAATAGCTATCTACTCGTAGCCTATTGTGATGGACTAATTTGGAGGACTCGTTGTTTATTCCTGACACCAAGCGATAAGAGCCTAAGAGGCTTGGGTATTTAAGTGAGCCTCGCTCCACCTTCCCTCTGGGGAATCTACAACGGGAAATCCATTTGACAGTCAGTCACACACCATAGCTCATTGGCACGTACCTTAGTGTATAAAAAAGGGTGTGCTCACTTGGTTGCTCGAACCCTTGATTGGGGAGACCTAGTTGTGGGCCATCCTTCGCCGATGAGAGCCTTTGTCCATACTCCCACGAACCCATGTGTAGACCGGGTTGTATAGCCTATAACAAATATTTCTTTGTGCTTTAGGACCATTATCATTTGGATGAATTGGACTCTTTGTCAAAAATGCAAACTTGCTGGGCCATTTAAACTGGGGCAGGTTCGTATCTTATGACAATTAGGCCCAAAGCTTCTGAAATGATGGTGGGCCACACGGTAGAAGCTATTATTTTATGTTTATAATATCTTCCTTGTATGCTTATGTTTGGGAACATTGCTATTTGAATCCATCTGGGTCTTTTGTCATGAGATATGGCATGTTGGGCCATTTAAACTGGGACAAGAACATATCTTATGACGATTGGGCCAAAAGGCTTCTAAATAACAATGGGCCATTTTATGATTGTGTTCGGAATATTATCATTTGGATTTAGTTGGGCTCTTTGCCATAAGACATGAACTCGTTGGGCCATTTAAACTGGGACGGGTTCATTCTTATGACAGTTGTCCCAAAAGCTTCTAAAATGATAATAGGCTGATTTGTTTGAGAATTTTATTTGATTTAATATATGTTATATATTCTTATGCACATCATGCATACATATACCTTGTTAACATCCTCTGTGTCTTAAAAAGACACCATAGATACCGTTTGGGTTAGGGAAGGAACCAGACTCACTAAAAGAACAGTTGGAAGCATGAGTGAATCAGATAATGAGGTGTCCCAAATGGATCAGTTAGAGAACGGTCTTGCAAAGATTACTGAACAGTTACAGGCATTGACTACTGCTGTGCTGGTATAGCTGGGTCTCGTACTGGGGGAAGTTCAGAAAATGCAAGGCAGGAAGTGCCTCCGGTCAGATCGGGGGATGATGTCCCCACTTTTGAGGATGATATTGTAGAATATGCAGCGGGCAGAATATTGGGGTCTCAGGCAGAAATACAGAAACTCAGGGATCAGGTTGAATCCGTTACCCGCAAGATGAGGGGTAAGAATGAAGATTTGCTAGATTATGAGACAATGACGTTTGAGGAGCATTTCCGGCGCAGTTTAAGATGCCGGATTTGGCTAAGTTCAATGGGAATGGGGATCCGAGGGTGCATCTCCATCAGTATGTATCTGTTATGAGTTCGGTTGGCCTGTCTCAGCGCAAGCACAAAAGATGTTTGGGATGTCGCTCGAAGGGGAACCCGTGGTATGGTACCATAGCCTTGACAAGCAGATTAAGGAGGACTGGAGGGAGCTAGCTGATGCTTTCTTAAAGCAATATGTCACGGACCTGGAGATTGATTTGTCACTCCGTGACTTGGAAAATATCAAGCAGAAGCCAGATGAGAGCTTCAAGGAGTATGTAGATCGCTGGAGAAGCCAGCTACTGAAGATGCAGACTAGGCCCTCCGAGAAAGACCAAATCAAGATGATCATCAAGGGCACAAAGCCCTCTATTTACAGTAAGTTGAGGAGGATGACCTCAATGATTGTAGACTTCCGGCAGTTGAGGGAGACTGTCATGGACATTGAAGAGGAAGAAGCAGAAAACAGGAAGTTCTTTGGCCTAAATAGGAGGCCTGTTGGAGGTATGTCGAGTACCAAGCCCGTTTCAGCAGAGGTGGCTGCTGTCCGGAACCGGAGGTTCTCTAACCTTGGGAGACCTTTGTCTAAGGTATTTGAGAAATTGAAGAGGCAGGGACTCCTAAAGCCTTTAGAAGCCAAACCTATCCCAAACCCACCACCACCACATTTCAATCTCAACCTTTACTGTTATTTCCATCAGTAGAAGGGCCACGACACTGACAACTGTGCCCGACTGCGCCACGAGATCCAAGACCTCATTGACTCCAAAAAGATACCTGACCCCGAAACCCCGAAACCGAACAACCAGACACAAACAGAACCCCTTACCCAATTACCGAGCTGTACCCCCACCAATCTACATGATTAGTTCTGGCCTTCCAGAAGACTATGTCCTAAAACCTTCCACCCTGAAGCCTTTTGCCTTGGAATTTGGGACAGCAGCAGTGAGGGTGAACCTGAGTTGGGGAAGAATTTCTGGCTTGACTTCTCTAGCAGTGATGAAGAAGAAGTAAGGGAATGACACGCAGTGGGCATTTTTATAATGATGTGGTGGATAAGGGCAAAGAAACCTTGACTGATGGGAGATAAATGCTTGAGAATTCAGAGAATATTGAAGGAGATGTAGTGCTGAGACAATTGAGGAAGACAAGGGCTCAAGTCAGCATATGGGAGTTATTTTGTGCATCTAAAGAGCACAGACGGGCCATGGTTGAGGCCTTGAGTAAAATTGTTGTGCCGGAGGATGCCAACCCTACAATGTTTGTTGGGGCTGTTCAGAAAGAGGCATTACAGATTTCATTTTCCTAGGATGAACTTCCAGCAGAGGGGAGGAATCACAACAGGCCATTGTTCATCAGGGCTGAAGTAAGAGGCAAAAGGACTTCATGTGTAATGGTAGATAACGGTTCATCTATCAATGTATGCCCTTTGAAAATTCTGACAAGGTTGGGTTTGAAGGCTACAGATTTGGACCCTTCCAACATGACCATCAAAGCTTATGATGATAGTAAGCGCGGTGTTGAGGGTACCTTTGTGGCAATGGTCAAGGTAGGGCCGATTGAAGATGAGGTTGAGTTTACTGTGCTTGATATTCCAGCTACATTTGCTTTATTGTTGGGGAGGCCATGGTTTCACAAGCTTGGGGGCGTGCCCTCCACTTTGCACCAGATGATTAAGTTCCCATTCGGGGGAGAGATTGTCACCATCAAAGCTGAAATTGACAATGCAGTCACCGCCTTGGAAATACTGCCTTTCACAAGGTTCCAAGTATCAGCAACTTTTGAGGAGTGGGTGGATCCCAAGGTAGCCCGGATCATGGGGAAGTTGAAGTATGAGCCAGGTGAGGGCTCGAAACTGCCAGATTTCAGAGGCCAGACAACCAGAAGAGGTTTGGGGTACAAGTCTGATGATGAAAGCCAAAGATCAAGAAGAAGGGCATGAAACTGATGAAGTACTTTGTGAAGGCTTCGAGGTACCAAGGTGAGCCTGAACCAGTAGAGGTGAATGGGGTAGTGGTGCCCGGATTTGAGATCTTCCAGGACCTGTTGGGAGAGAAGCCGTTGGTTGAAGAGAAGAAGCAAGAGGGTGAGAAATGGGAGGAGGAACTCATGAAGCTGGAGACATTGACCCTCAATGAGAAGAATGAACCTGAGAAAGACATTGTTGTAGAGGAGGAAATATCCGTAGATGATGAGGATGTTTACCTCCCAGATTTATTTGAGTGTACTCATTCTTTTGCTAACAATAAAGACAGTATTTCTGCTTACTTGGCTGAGTCTTCTCTTTTCTCATTACATGATCTAAGCATATTTGATATCAACTCCACCAAGACAAATGCCTTTAACCTTGGGACACATGAGGATCCTAAGGAAATTTTGATTGCAAGTGAGGTTACTTCTGAGGAAAGGGAGAAAATAGAAGAAATATTGATCAGATATGCTAAAGTTTTTGCTTGGTCCTATGAAGACATGCCCGGGGTAGATAGAAGCATTGCTCAACATTCTTGTAGGCATTGCATTTTTACACATTAGCCCAATGATGAGTCTCGTATGGAGGCAACTACTTCTTTAGTCATGAAAGTCGCGGGAAACGGACGTTGGAAGGGTAAAGTTGGAAAATAGAATTTTTGATGGATTTAATCTCGTTGTTTTCGCTTTGGTTGCTTGTTATACCTCCGTTTCTAAGCTCACCTTATACCCAAGTCAAACCAAACCTATGCCCATTGGCCATGATTCACGCCCATATAGCTTTATTTAGGTAATTGCACATTAATCACATGTTTAAATCAAATAAAATCCTTACCTAAATAGAAGAAATCAATCAAATCCCTACCAAATCAAATCCAATCACCAAACCAAATTAGGAGATCTATTCCTTATTAGAAACCAATTAGGAGATTCTCTCCTATTCAAATTAGGAAAGTCCTCTCCCTTGCCTATAAAAAGAGGCCTTCACCCCCATTCACAACCCTAGCACACATACTTCCCCAAGCACGTCCCAAACACTTTCTCAAGCCTCCTTGCACTCCAAAAACCTCCTTGAAGCCTCCATTGCCGAATCATTAAACCTAAGCACCCTCCATTGCCGCATCTCATTCTTCCTTCACCAAAACCCTTCACGCCTAAACCCCTTTTCACAGCCCTCCATTGCCAAGTTCCAGCCACCATTCACAGCCCAAAACAACTTAAAATAAGCCTCAAATACAGCCCCAAAGTCGCACAAAAGACCCCCCATTCACAGCTCCAATTCAGCGCCCAAACAGTCCCGAAACCCCCTCACTGCACCTTGAACTGCACAGTTTCGTCCCCTGTTCTGGTCAGTTTTTGTTGCGTCTTTAACCCATAAAATAGTCCTAAATCACACCTAAACACCATCCCAAAAACCTCCATAAAGTTTCCCTAAAAAATCCCCACAAACGCACCTCCCTAAGCCTTCAAAATCACCAAAACAGTCCGCTAAACCATCAAGACAGTGACCTGAAACGTAGCAGCGAAACGGACTTGAAACAGCAGCCCGAACAACAGCAAAACAGCGAGGAAAGACATTGAGTTGGTGAACTAAAAGAGTAGCGGATCATTCACCCTTCCAACGGACGTGTAACGCCCTTTCTTAGACGACAAAAGAGGTTAGACCTGAGGGCACCTTTCTACTTATCTTCTTTATTGTTGTTTTATTTATTTGATATATAATGGCATGAGAGTCGTTTGAAGCATGATGTGATTGTTGGGTGAGCGGGATATGTGTTCCCTTTTGTGGTATATCGGATGGAAACCCGGACGTAAATTCCATAGCCGATTCCGAATGGACGGTAGTATGGTCTGCACTCGGGATACAATGCCACGTACCACTTAAGATACACGTATCTCGTCTCATCCAAATTTGTATTTGAGCATGTTATAGTCTTTAGGTTATATGTTTATTATTTAAAGCATGGTTTAATTTAGTTTGTTATTTATTTGTTAAAGCATGTTTAGGTTGTCCATTATGCATGTTCTTAGTTTATGATGCGTTTGGGTAATGATTTATACATGTGATTCAATGGTTCAATATGCTTGTTGTGTTACATTGCGTGAAAATTATTTGGATGAAAGCATGTTAGATCTAAGTACCCTTGAGCATGATTATTGAGTAGACTTGGGTGTTCATTGCACAAATTATATCATCACAAGTGACATAAGTAAGGGACCATTCCGAACCCAACGGTTTGAGGTCTTCCCTTGCGAGGGGGTGAGTGCGGCCTTAAATCTTTGTCCAGGTTCACACCGGGTGGCGACTCCATGTTATTTTATACTCCCAACTAGGCCGCGAGCCTAGAAAAGCGTCGCCCAGGTTCTGTTGTCTACAATTCTATTCCGACTTATCCGAACATGAGGCCGGTGAAATAGAAACTTCGACGAATGAGACCAGAATGGGCTGAGAAGGTTAGAGAAGAAGTCAAGAAACAAATTGATGTGGGTTTCCTGGAAGTGGTAAAATATCCTGAGTGGTTAGCGAACATTGTGCCGTACCGAAGAAAGATGGAAAGGTCAGAATGTGTGTGGACTACAGAGACCTCAATAAGGCTTGTCCGAAAGACGACTTTCCTCTACCGCATATAGATGTATTGGTTGATAGTGCAGCTTTGTTAGCCATGTATTCATTTGTAGACGGGTTTTCTGGGTACAATCAAGTTCTCATGGCAGAGGAAGATAAGCACAAAACTGCCTTTGTCACCGAGTGAGGTACTTATTGTTACAAAGTGATGCCGTTTGGGCTCAAGAATGCAGGAGCTACTTATCAGAGAATGGCTACTACCTTGTTCCATGACTTGATGCACAAAGAGATCGAAGTATATGTGGATGACATGATGGTGAAATCCGAGACAAGGGACGGGCATATTGAGGCACTTGAGAAGTTCCTTCAGAGGGTTGACAAGTACAATTTGAGATTGAACCCCAAGAATTGTGTGTTTGGGGTAACGTCAGGGAAACTGCTGGGACATACAGTTGGAATGGGAGGAATAGAAGTAGACTTTGAGAAGATCAAAGCATCACCGAGATGCCAGCACCGAAGACAGAAAGAGAGGTCATGGCGTTCCTTGGGAAGATTCAGTATATCAGTCGGTTCATTGCCAAGTTGACTTCAGTGTGTGAGCCTATCTTTAAGCTGTTGAGAAAAGACCAGCCAGTAAAATGGAATGAACAGTGTCAGACAGCCTTCGACAGAATCAGAGAGTACTTGGTAAAGCCACCTGTATTGAAACCTCCGAGACCGGGCAGACCTTTGATATTGTATTTGGCTATAGAATCAGAAGCACTGGGGGCGATGATGGTACAGGCAGATGAGACAGGGGTAGAACATGCCGTTTACTATCTGAGTAAGAAGATGCTCCCGTATGAGGCTCGATATCAGGAGGTTGAGAAGATCTGTCTTGTAGTGGTATGGGCTTCCAGAAAGTTGCGACATTACTTCCTGTCATACAAGATCCAAGTAGTGGCAAATGAGAATCCTCTGAAATATCTTCATTCGGTGCCTTCGCTAGTGGGAAAGTTGGGCAGATGGTTGGTATTACTGACAGAGTTTGACATTGAATATCTTACCTCCAAAGTGATCAAAGGGCGAGCAGTAGCAGAGTTTCTGGCAATGCAACCTGTTGAGGGGGATCAGTATAAGTTTGAGTTCCCAGATGAAGAAATCAGTGTTATAGCAGTTCAGGGATGGAAAATGTATTTCGACGGAGCAGTTAATTACAAAGGAGTCGGAATTGGAATTGTGATAGTGACCCCCGAGGGAGAAACTTTGCCCATGGCCAAGAGGTTAACATTCAGAGTAACAAACAACATGGCCGAATATGAAGCCTGTGCTTTTGGGTTGACTGCATTGATAGCCTTGAAAGCCGAAAGTGTTGAGGTCTACGGAGATTCGATGCTGGTAATCCGTCAGTTGCAAGGAGAATGGGAATTGAAAAAGGAACGATTGAAGCCCTATCTTTTCCACCTCAGAGAGTTGGCCCAGGCCATCCCCAATTGTAAGTTTCAGCACTTGCCGCGAGAAGAGAATCAGATGGCAGATGCACTGGCCACACTTGCAGCTACTTGGGAAAATCCAGAGAAGTTAGTGATGAGACCATTGGTATTGACTACAGCAAACAGGCCGATTTATGAGACAGAGAAAGTTCTGGAAGTGGAATTGACGACGGTAAGCCTTGGTACCATGACATTCAGAGGTATCTAGAGCACGGGGAATTCCCAAAAGGGGCAGGCAGAAAAGACAGATTGGCCATTCAGAAATTGGCCTCTCAGTATGTGATCTTGAAAGGAGAACTGTACAAAAGGCAAGCAAACGGCATTCAGTTGAAATGTTTGAGAAAAGAAGAAGCTCAGAAAGTGATGGAAGAGGTACATGCCGGGGTATGTGGTCCGCACATGAATGGGTTGAACTTGTCCCGCAAGATAGTGAGACAGGGGTTTTATTGGTCGACTATGGAGACAGACTGCGCAAGGATGGTAAAACACTGTCACGACTGTCAGATACATGGCAATCTGAGTCATCTGCCACATACAGAGTCGTTCCGGAACGTTACAGCAAAACAGATGGCCAAGTTCATAGCACGGAACCTCATTTGTCGGTATGGTATGCCGCACCACGTGGTCACGGACAATGGGGTACAGTTTCAAGGAGAGACAAAGGCAATGCTACAAAGGTACATGATAGGCCATCATAAGTCATCACCTTACAGGCCACAAGCGAATGGGGCAGTTGAGGCAGCCAACAAGACTGTAAAGACAATTCTGGCTAAGATGACAGAGAACTGCAGGATTGGGCTGAGAGACTATCGTATGCCTTGTGGGGGTACAGAACGTCAGTCAGAACAGCAACGGGTGCAACACCTTACTCTTTAGTGTACGGGATGGAAGCGGTACTGCCGGTGGAAATGGAAATACAGTCTATGAGGGTATTAGCAGAGACAGAGTTACCTGAGTCAGAATGGACCGCACAGAGATTTGATCAGTTAGCACTTTTGGACGAGAAAAGGATAAGAGCCTTACATCACATGCAGTTATATCAGAAGAGACTGGCCCGGGCCTTCAACAAGAAAGTACGTCCCACAAAGATCAGAAAGATTTGGTACTTAAGCAGTCGAGGCCGTCGACGACAGATCCGAGAGGGAAATTCAGGCCGAACTGGGAAGGACCTTACATCGTTCAAAAGTCATGGGAAATGGAGCAGTGAAGTTGTCAGACCTCGAGGGAAATGAATTCACAGAACCAATCAATGTTGACAGGTTGAAGTTGTACTTTGCTTGAGAAGACTTGGTCGCCAGTGGAAGACCTAACCCAACGGAATAAGAAAACTCCTGCATACATGCATACACGTAACCTATATTGCATATTTTTGTGTTTGTTCTGTTTTGTGTAACAGGTGTTGAAGATGGAAAAGAGCGAGCATTAAGCCAATCAGAGATAGTAAAAGCACAGTATTTGATCTGGGCAGTAATCTGAAGATTGAGGTCCCAATGAAGTTAAGTTCCGGTATGGGTCTCGAGGGCGAAGTCCACATCACATCATATCAGCTTGGGGGCGAGGCCCATATCGGCTGAGGAGCGAGGCTCCACATTGTACCAGCTTAGGGGCGAGGCCCATATCGGCTGGGGAGCAAGGCTCCACACACATCATTTCAGCTTGGGGGCGAGGCCCATATCGGCTGAGGAGCGAGGCTCCACATCACATTATATCAGCTTGGGGGCGAAGCCCATATCGGCTGAGGAGCGACGCTCCACATTGTACCAGCTTGGGGGCAAGGCCCATATCGGCTGGGGAGCGAGGCTCCACATCACATCATGTCAGCTTGGGGGCGAAGCCCATATCGGCTGAGGAGCGAAGCTCCACATCACATCATTTTGTGGGCGAGGCCCACATCATCAGCAGTATTGAGATGCGTCTCAGGATCGAGGTCCACTGCAGTATCAGCTCAGCTCGAGACAGCTAGCTAGCCAGGTAAGTAAAAATGTGCATTGCATAGACTTTGATAGGACTGTCACTGTCACACACTGCACAAGCCCCATCAAAGTGGGGGCGACTGTAGGCATTGCATTTTTGCATGTGAAACCCGATGAGGAGTCTTATTTGGAGACAACTACCTTTTAAGTTACGGAAACCGCGGGAAACGGACATCGGAAGGGAAGAGTCAAGAATTGACTCATTGACGGATTAAGTTCACTAGTTTGGCTTCAAGTAACTCGCTTGTTTTTCTGTTTTAAAATTTAGGCCCGGCCCGGGAGACACCTAAACCCGGCCCACACACACACCTAGTCCACATGAACTTAGCCTTCACAACCCCACCTAGCCCACACAAACTTAGCCGAAACACTTAACTAAATTAACATGCACCTAGCCAAGCCCACTCCCACCCACCAAGGCCCACACGCCCATCACCCTTAAAATACCCCCAAATTAAATAAATAAATATTATTAAAACATTAACTAAATAAGATATTAATATAATTAATTAAATAATTAAATAAAACATTTACCAAACTTAAACAAAATCATGCCTAATTTAAATAATTGAATATATCATATGCTAAAATTAAAAAGAAGATATGCCTAATTAAAATCAATCCTACCCAATTAAAACCAATCAAAATTTGACTTCCTAATCTAATAAGACATCTACCAATTTAAAATAGTTGACTTCCTAATTTAATATTTTGTCCCCCATCAATCTTGTGTATACCATTCTTAGGACTCATATTTGGAAACTAGATCTCTTCCTTGTGAGACAAGGGCAAAACCCTAGCTCTCTTCTATATAAACATGCATTAACCTAGCCACACCATCTCTCGACTCTCTCTAATACACGCCCAAGACATCAAGACACTTCACATATACACCAAAAAGAGAACAAAGAGCCCTAAACATCTCCTCCATAGCCGAGACAACAAGAGCTCAACCCTCCACCATAACCAAATCCACTACAAGCAACAATCCTCCAAAGCCGAGTCCACCACAAGCAACAATCCTCCATAGCCGAATCCAAAGCACCAACAACCACCATAGCTGAATCCAAACAAAACCAAACTCACCATTAGCCGAATCCAGAACACCAAAATCCTTCAAAGTCGAGACCACCACAAGCAATAATCCTCCTTAGCCGAATCAAAAAACACTCCCCTCCTTCACCGAGAAACACCAGCCCCATAAACGCATATACAACCAAAAAAATAACCACCAAAACAGCAGTCCCTTTACCATAAAACAGCAGCCCATGCACCCCCTAAAACACGCCTAAACAGCCCCTGAATCACCTTAAAACAGCAGCCCAAATCCTTAAAAAACAGTAAACAAAAACCACTTTTAATCCTAAAAAACAGTGAACAAAAACTGCACTTTAATCCTTAAAAAAATCACAAAAAAACCTGCACTTAAAACCTTTAAAAAAACACGCATAGCAGTCCACTAAAACAGAAGAACAAGACCTGAAACAGTGAGCAGAAGACACGTCAAAATAGCAGCAAAACGAAGCTGAAACAGAAGAACATGACCTGAAATAGTGAGCGGAAGACACATAAAAAATAGCAGCAAAACGACGCCAAAACAGTGGGAAAAACAGTGGAACAGCGAGCCAAAATGCGAAGCTAGTGAACCGGAAAAGTAAGGAGCTTTCATCCCTTCCGATCTCCGCGAAACGAAAGTCCGAGGACAACTAAAAACGGTTAGACCTGGGGTATTTTTCACACTTATTTCTATTTAATTTCTGGTCATTTTACTTTGATTATATTTTCTGTATTTGTGGCATTTGTTGTGTATATGATTTTTGTTGTGGATTTTTGGATGAATGAAGTGTCGTCTCTTGTGGTATATAGGATGGAAACCCAGACGCAAATTCCGTAGCCGAATCCGAATGGACGGTAGTGTGGTCTGTACTTGGGCCACAATTCCACGTACCACTTGAGCAAACGGCACTTATTGATTTTATGTTATCTTGTTCATTTAATTATTTGCCGTTTAATTTTTTCTGTCTTTTAATTTCCGCATATCATTTATTTATGTCATATGAGATGATGCACATGAGCTTAGTAAGTGCGATGAAAGGTCCCTTAAAGGGGTTAAAATCCTTTACCACGATGCTTCGCCCGCGCCGGATGATGTATGCTTGATTGGATGAGAGATGTATTCAGTCTGGTATACGATATCCGATATCTTTATTTGTTTATTTCATTTTGTATGCATTATGTAATATATGCGCATGGGCTTAAACTAGGGTGGTTTTAAGGTCCTCCATTCGAGGGAAAACGCCATAAGGCTACCTTTGCCATGATGTTTTGCCGCGCTATTTATTACGCGATTTATCGCTGTTTTTACAAAAATCCTTTTTATGCATTTTTATGTATCGCACTTCATTATGTGATATGTGCGCATGGTCTTAACCAGTGTGGTTTTAAGGTCCTCCATTCGAGGAAAAATGCCATAAGGCTACCTTTGCCACGGTTTTTTGCCGCGCTGTTTATTATGCGATTATCGTTTTTTTTTTGCAAAATGTCATTTTAACATTCATCTTATTCTTTTTTTTGTTGCGCAACGTTGGTCATGCTTTCTTTGCCATATCATTCATCTATATAACATCTCATTGCATAATCTTGTATCACATATAACATGCTTAATGGAAAATTGGTAGTAATTATATGGATATAGACGCATGTTGCATTCTCTCCTTCTTTGAATTTCTCTTCTCTCGGTATCCCTTTCTTTCACTCATGTTAGTTGCATTCTTGGGCATCATTATGGCATGTTCCTCTTTAATGTAAAATTGTATATTTAACTATTCATCTTTGGCATACTTCTTTCTTCATCTTCTCAAGTTATGTGTTTGTATTGATTTTGTTTATCATGCGGTTATTTTGACCATATTTTATATGCTTCTTTACATAGTGCGCCTATAACATTATTTGTCGTCATTTTGATTCCTTTATATTACATGCAAATATTACCATGACTATTTGTGTTTATGTTTACATGAATGATTGAATTCTTGTGACGTTGTGTGCTTGTTGTTGCAAAAGCCTATCTTTACGCATGTGAACTCAGGAATAGGACTTGATTTCATGCATGTTAGATGTAAACTTTACTTTTAAGCATGTGAACTTAGGATTATGGTGCACTTGGAAATATATGTCATAGGCTTGGTTGGATTATTGTATAAATCTTTACATTACAAGTGCCATAAGTAAGGGACCATTCCGAACCCAATGGTTTGAGGTCTTCCCTTGCGAGGGGTGAGTGCGGCGTTAACTCTTGTCCCGGTTCACACCGAGTGGAGACTCCCTTATTCTCCGGTTAGTCCTCCGTTGGCTACTCCATACTCCCAATAGGCCCCGAGCCCTGGAACAGCATGCGTCGCCCCAGATCCTGTGTTCCCACACCTATTCTTTGAATTGCCCTGAATTAAGTTTTTTCTTGGCCGAATCCTTTTTCGTCCCATAAAGAATGACGCCATGCCCTTTCGTCCTCAGATACGCCATCCCCATCGTCCTTTGATTCATTCGACCCATTCGCCATTGGGAGAAATTTTTTTCTAGTTAACAATTGTCCCCCAAATTCGCCTTGATCGGCTTGAGAGATGAGATCGAGGTGGATTTTCTCGGTCATGCTTGAAGGTTGGGTTGATGCCACTGACCGCTTTACTGATTCGGCTTGCTGACCTTTCATTTTTATCTTTTGCCGTCATTTGCACGTTTCGAGGACTATTATTTACATTTCCTATGTGAATCTATCACCCCCATTATGTCTTGTCGAAAACCATCATTGCACTAATTAATGGGCCATTTTTCGCGTCACGTCCAGGTCACATCGTGTCTGGCACTGTTTCTTCACTTTCCAGCTTTTTCTTCTTTCTTCGAACCGGGGCGCGATACCTGTCATAGGGCAAACTTCCATCTTGGCTATATAAACCCAACTTTTCTTTCGCTGTTTTTCTTTTCTTCATATTTTATCACTGTAACCCTCTCAACTTTCTTGCTATGGCGTCGTCTTCTTATGCTCCTTCGAAAAAAGCCAATTCAACCTTCGGTGATTACCAAGCCGCTTTGGACGATCCTGTGGTCGGCATCTTTGGGGTTCACGCCTTTGTTGAAAACTATAGATTGTGCTCCATGGGCCCCATTTTTGTTAGTGATACAGCTATTGCCACGGCTCCCTTAGTCCAACTGTTCCCTTCTGTTTCCAACCTCCCCTTTTCCAAACCTTTAAGCGTTTCTGCTCTTACTCAATCCAATCCCATCCGCACTTGGCCCAAACCTGATTCCTCTTTTGAGACCTAATTTTCAGCGCATGAAATCGCATGTAGACACCAATATTTTTCTTGTAAACAATGGTATGCTCTCTCTCATAGAGCTTTCACTGGCACTGCCTCATTTTGATCGGAATCTGTCCCTACATCACTACTTTTGTGGTCTTCTGATTACAATGTTTTCCTTTTACCTTCCGGCCCCTTTACCATTACACTTCGCGATGTTAGTGCTTTGACCGGGTCGCTGCTTTAGGTGCGACCATCTCTGCTCGTACCAACTTTCGTTTCCTCATCCTCAGATGGACACTTCCTTTCTCCTCTTCTTCTACCTTTTTTCGTGCATTTTCTGAATCAACTGGTCCGATCTCGGTGTTGGAATGCACCGCTTTCATTCACTACTGGCTTTGCAAATATATCATTTCCGTGCCTAATTAGAAACCCTGGCAGGTTATCTTCCAATTCTCTTCGGACATTGCCAATGGCCAACTTTTGTATTTGTGTTCCTTCTTGTTGGCTGCCATTTATCGGGGCCTGGCCAATCTTCAAAAACAACTACGGTCTGGCTCTTCGCCAATTGCTTCTGGCCCTCTCTGGCTCGTCCAACTTTGGCTCAGAGAGCCTACTTTTCTATTTTCGGTTCTATTGAGTCGAACGTCCATTCCTTGTGCGGGCCATCTATTCGCCCAATTACTGCCCAACTCCTCTCATCGTCGTACCATTTTTGAGTATTTTTATACCATTTCTTGGATTCCTTCTTTTTTTCCTTTTTCTTTGGGCGACAGTCCTTCTTTCGTTCATGAGCTTCCCGAATCAGATGAAGATGAATATTTCAATCGCATCTGGCACAAGTTTTTATGCACCCGCGATCTGATTCACGACATCTTGACTGAATCCAATGGCAAGGCTAGGGAAGAAGTGTATTCTCTCAACTTCTCTGCTCTTCAATTTGATCTTGTTCAAGGGTGGCCCCTTCCATTATTTTATTCTCGTTCCACTCCAATAGAGCGTTTCAAGGTTCATTCGCTCTCAGACATCGATCAATATTTTTTTGAGGCTCGGTCTTTACTAACTTCCATTTCTTGCGACTCTTTCTCCCCATGTATATCCGTCTATCTTCTTTTTGATCGCTTTTGGCCAGCTAGCCGCGAAAGGCTCTTTTCTTTGCCTTTTTTTTGGTTTTTTTCAGAATTTCCTATTCTTTTAAACCTTCAGAAACAGCTGGTCCAAAGAAGTCTGTTGAGAGAGCTGGACCGAAGAAAACAGGTTCCAAACAAGCTAAACAGAAACATCCTTCACTGACCCATAACACTGATTCAGATGAGCCCTTGCTACGCCGTCGCGCTAAGGTATAATCTTGCCCTTTTTTTGATGGTTCGTTCTTGTTTCTTGTATAGGCTTCCAAGACCAAACAATCGTCCGGCATGTCTGCACCGGCCCAAGCTCCTGGGCCCGAAACCCAATCGTCCAACACCACCCATCAGAAGATGGTGAGGCTGCCGAAACCCGAATCATTCAACACCCACCACAGGAGGGTGAGGCGGCTGATGCAATCCCATCAAGTAGGATCGATCCCCATGGTACGAGGTGAAATATAGTATCGGGCAATAGAGACCTGCTCTTAGAGGAAATTTGGATAAATGACCCCTTCTTCGAATATCATCCATTGCACAATCTTGTACATATTGTGTAAGAGTCGGATGATGAGCCTTCTCGGTTTCATCCAGAGTAGGTTGTCCCCTTAATACATAGGTGGACTGCCTCAGGAATTGGGGAAAGTTATAGGGACATAGATGGCTTGTTTAGTCTGGCTGAATTGGATATTGATGAGTGGTAAATGTATCACTATTTCTCACTCATTTGACCTAATATTTTGTATAGTTTCTTGAGTTTTGTGAATATTTTGATGTGTTTTGTGTTATTTTGTAGATAAATAAAGTTTAAGGACTTTCTGGAGGTGATTTGGGGCGAAAACAATGAAAAATGGATAAAAGGGTAAAATGGCAATTGGGGCGTCGCGACGCGCAAGCCTTCTGCGTCGCGACCGCTAACGTGCGCCGCATGCTAAAATACGCCTGGACACGTGTCACATTCTGAGAGGTTTGCTAAAATATGCCGTTTACTAAAATTCGCCATGCTAACGTGCGCCGGACACGTGTCACCATCACATGCTGCCGACAATCATCATCGATGTTAAAATACGCCTGCCACGTGTCAATATCTCAGCGAATCATGCTAATGTGCACCGGGACATGTGTCATCATCACATGCTACCGACACTAATAATTCAGCCACCGACGTAAGCGTGACATGTGTCACGATCTCGCGAAGCCAATCCGCCACGTGTCAATGATCTACGCGCGTCGCGACGCGCTAAAGTTATCGCGTCGCAACCCGCCCAACTTACCGATGCTATAAATTCAGTTTGATTTCAGAATTCAAATCATGACTTCCTTAGGTTTTGTAATGACTTTAAGGATTGCATCTTATTTGTTTAAGTTTTTGTAATTTAAATTAAGTATTTTTACTTTTAGTACTTTTAATTATTCACTTTTACTTTCTGTAATAAATTTAATTTAATTTAATTTTCTTTTCTTTTATGTTCAGTAGTTAATTTACTACTGGGGAAGGGTGAAGCTTTTTACTTTTATAATTTAGATTAATCTCCCTTAATTATAATATATAAATTAGTTAAAACCTGACTTAATGAGGATACCGCTATATTGGTCGGTTGGTAATTATTTATAAATTGGTTTTAACCTGACTAAATTGGATACCGCCATATTGGTCGGTTGATAATTAATTATAAATTTGACTTAATCAGGATACCACCATATTGGTCGGTTGGTAATTATCACGCAAAATTTATATATTATAATAAAGGAGATTTCTAAATTAGAAATAGTAAAGGTAGATCAATCTCACTTTAATTATAATATGGAAATTGTAATTTAATAATATGGATTAAAAGTTGATACCGCCTTAATGGCTGGTTTTAATTATGTAACATATTGTGACACCGCTTATAGGACGGTCTTTATGTGACAAATGATTACCGCCTGGTTTATGGATAAATAATAACACCGCCTTTATGGCTGGTTCAACTTAATTTGGTAATACTGGCAATTTCCATATTATAATAATTTGAGATTTCTAAAAGTGGATCCCTTAACCCCCAGCATTTTATTTTTATTTTAGGGAAGTGATGAAACACAATATTAACAGGCTTAATAATTGATTTAATTATATTATAGGTAATTCTTTAATTTGTTGCCTGATCACCAATAAGATTGATGTGGTAAACTTAAAATGAACTTGGAAAAGGGATTTTAGGTTTTAGCCTTAGATTTAATAGCTCACGATCTTCATTGAGGATAGATAACCCTTTAATAGATTTCCTTACATGATAGACATATTCCTGTCGGGCCTGGGTAACCATAATTGGAACTTGAACTTAATGAATTCAGATAACTTGGTTAACATAGGAATATGATTAATTGAGTTACACTGGGTATTTGCATCTGATCAACGACATAGGCTTTTGCATAACTTCGTGTTCCAGGTTAGCAAATTAATTACACATATATAAGAGAATCAATTCATCTTTTGAATAATATTGTGTGGAGTCACGACCCTAGGTATTTTGTATCTTTTGTTATTTTCCTTAGTATTTTCTTTTGTATTTGTATTTATTTAGCAAATCCACATTCAACCAACCAATCAAGCAATCATTATCTTCTCCCTCTATTTAGAAACCTGTAAATAAATAGAATCAACAATTAATAACAATAGTAGGAATTAAGTCCTCGTGGGATCGATACTTTTATACTACTTGAACGATACATGCGCTTGCGTTATACTCCTGTGATTGCACCGGTCAGATATATTGGAGAGGCTAGGTCCATTTTTAAAGCCAATGTTATCAGCCGAATTTATGAAGATATCGAGGTTATTCATGTTACTGACTCTTCCGATTTTGATTCTTTTACAGAGACCCAGCCATCGGGCAGACCGAGCTCTTCCCATTTTGATTCTCCAAAATGGCCATCATCCCCCATTTCTCTGTCGTCGTCTCCTCGGGCAACATCTCCTATTCCTCCGCCTTCATCTCCTACGCGAAAGTCAGTATCGCCCCCTGGTGACGTCCCTATGACAGCCATGGATGAACCATCGAGTTCTAGTTTTGAGCCCCGGGCTATAAGTATTTCTTTGTTTTTTTTAACTTCTTCGGCCTTTATTTCCTAACTCCTTTTTGTAAATAGGTGCCCAATCCATTTATACAATCGGTCTAGGATATTTTGGACCACCTCAATCAGCTAGCCTCTACTCCGTCTCAACCTTTTTCATCTTCAACCTGAGTTACCACATACTTGGAAGCTCTTCGGGTGGTCGTTGGTCAATATGCTTCCTTCACTTTGCTGGACATCGGTCAGGCTGCCCTGCCAGAGAATATGCTCTAGCTAGAAAATATTTCCTCTGAGCTATCTCTCTTGCTGGCTTCTCATGTTTTGCCTATACGGGTGGAGAACCAACTCTTCCTCCAAGATTTGCAGAACGAAGTAGCATCCTTTATTCCTCGTTACCAAAGTATACATAGTCAGAGGATCGGGTTTCGTTCTTCAGTGGTAAAGAAAGAAAGCCTCCATGATTCCCTTGACGCTCTCCGCCAGTCCTTGCGAGAAACCACAGATGAAATGCTGATTGAGGAATCGATATTGTTTGACCTAGAGCGGTAATTGAATGATATCCAATGCCTTATTGAGGAGAGTCGAATGAGGAGAGAAGCCAAAAGGAAAACCATTGCTGCAGAATTAAAGGACGTGAATGCTTCTCTGGCAGAGTTCGAAGATTTGGTTCAGGTTGATTTTGAGAAGAGCCTGGCCAATCTAACGGAAGATGATAAGGAGATACAAAAGGAGTGGAATTGTTTGATGGAAACGTTCTCGGTGTTAAAGAACAAGGACTCAACTGAAGACTTCCACTGGCCCCCGTCAACGATTGATTTTGTACTTATGTATTTACTGTTATGACATTACATCGTCCCTTATTTGTAAATTGGGGACGTTAAATCATCCACGATCAATGAAAAGTATATTACTTTTATTTATTTATTTATTTCATTTTACTCCTTTTTTTTATCTGGAGACCGTTACATTCTTATGTTCCCATAACGAAGGCATATATTTTTTCAAGTACTTGCCATTTATCGCTCTGACATGCATTTCCCCATTCAAATTCCTCAAATGATAAGCCTCGTTTGGCAATACATTTTCCACCTCGAAAGGGCCTTCCAAGTTATGCGACCATTTGTCATATGCAGGACTTTTGGTACCCAACGGTAGTATTGTCTTCCATACTAACTCCCCTTTTCTGAAAGATTTGGCCATGACTTTCCGGTTGTACTCCTTGGCCATTCTTGCCTTCTGTGCTTCCAAACGGTTAATGAAATCGCATTTAATATAATCTAAGTCTAACAGATTTTGGATAATTGCTTCACTATAGTTTTCTTTCGTCAATTCCCCTTGTAACACCACTCTTGCAGATTTGACATTGACTTCGACCGGTAATACGGCCTCCTAACCATATACTAGCTGGAACGGCGTGACCGAGGTACTTGTTCTGGGCGACGTCCTATATGCTCATAAAGCTTGACTTAAACATTCGTCACATTGCCTGGCATTTTCCGTTATCATCTTTCGAATCAGACCTTTAAGGATCTTATTGGATGATTCTGCCTGACCGTTTGACTGAGGGTAGTATGGAGTTGTGTTTACTAACTGGATCCCATATTCACTCAAGAAACACTTTACTTTTTCGCCATTCAGAGAAGTCCCATGATCTACCATTAATGTATGAGGAATACCGAATCGATGAATGATATGCTCTTTTATGAACTTGATGATTTATTCTTGGGAAATTTCTATCACCGGGATTGCTTCCACCCACTTGGTAAAGAAATCTGTGGCGATGATGATGAAGGTATGTCTTTTGCTAGATGCGGGATAGATTTTTCCTATCAAATCAATCGCCCATCCCATGAATGTGCATGGTTTAATGACGGAGACCATTTCTATTACTAGCGCTCTTTGTATGGGTCCATGTCTTTGGCAAGCTACCCGCTCCTTATGATTAACCATCTCACTTTCACTCCAGGCCTGATGAGCCCCATGTATTTCGGCCATAATGGTATTGGCTTCTGCTGGTCCTACACATTTTAACAATAAACCATCCAGACGTTTCTTATACAATGTATCCCCTGATGTCACAAAATTTAAGGCTTTGAGTTTTAGCTTTTGATTTCCTCCGTTCTCTGGGTTCTTTAAGAAATCTATGATCTCTCTTCTCCAGTCGTCCTCCTCTTGGTTTTCAGTGACCATAACATCCATTTCATTCATTCACCATTCTAGAGCTGGTTTGATTTCCCCCTTCTGCACGTGCTATCCATACTTGTCTGTTTATATCCTGAGGCTACTTGGGCTAGCTCATTAGCTATCTCATTCTTCGTCCTTGAGACTTGCTCTAACTCTACATAGTCAAATTTATCTAGAAGTTTTTAAGCTATTTCTAATAGTGCCATGACTAACGAACTCTGGCATCTAAAGGCCCGTATCACTTGTTGGACAAATAGTTGCGAATCTCCCTTAATGGGCACATTTTTGACTCTCATATCAAGGAGTATCTCCAACTCAAATATTAAAGCCTCGTTGTGGGAACACAGAAACTGGGCGATGCATGCTGTCCCGGGCTCGCGGCCCGGGTGGGAGTACGAAGTAGCCACGGGGGACTAAACCGAAGAATAATGGAGTCGCCACCACCCGGTGTAAACCGGGAAAATGAGATTTAAGGCCGCACTCACCCCTCGCAAGGAAACCTCAAACCGTTGGGTTCGGAATGGTCCCTTACTTATGCCACTTGTAATGAAAGGATTTATGTAATAATTTAATCAGGCTTAAGTAGCACTTATTTCCAAGAGTATCATGCTTCTAAATTCACATGTACAAAACAAAACTTACACCTAAGTTACATATATTTCACATCTAAGATTGCATGCTTGAAAGTACATCAAAGGAGCGACAAACATACAACTTCACTGGCATATTATATTCAAGAAAACACAAGCATACATACTAACCACACAAGCACACATGTGAGCACCTTCTCAAATGGTACGTGGAATTGTATCCCAAGTACAGACCGTACTACCGTCCATTCGGAATCGGCTACGGATTTATGTCTGGGTTTCCATCCGATATACCACAAGAAATATACTCAAACGTTATCATGACATAGGTATATAAATTGTAATACATTAACACATTGTACTCATACATGTGGGGATAGCTATTAGGAAAACTATGTATGAAATCTGATGAAAAGGACTCAGTTCAGTGGTGCGCGTTCGCGTAGCGTTTAAAACGCGTTCGAACGGTAAACAGAAGGTTCGCGTTCGTATAGCGTTCGAGAACGCGTTTGAACTGAACCAGACCTGATGCATGATAAGACTAAGAAACTGTGTGTGTGTTCGCGTAGCGTTCGAGAACGCTTTCGAACGGTAAACAGAAGGTTCGAGTTCGTATAGCGTTCGAGAACACGTTCAAACGGAACCAGACCTGATGCTGATGAGACTAAGAAAGTGCGTGTGCGTTCGCGTAGCGTTTGAAAACGCGTTCGAACGGTAAACAGAAGGTTCGCGTTCGTATAGCGTTCGAGAACGCGTTCGAACGGAACCAGACCTGATGGATGATGAGACTAAGAAAGTGTGTGTGCGTTCACGTAGCGTTTGAGAACGCGTTCGAACGATAAACAGAAAGTTCGCGTTTGTGTAGCGTTCGAGAACGCGTTCGAACGGAACCAGACCTGATGCATGCAACACAAAGAATAAAGACAACAATGTCAAGCTTAGTATGTCCGATTAAACGTATCTTGCATTCAACCGAACTCACATCATCCGGCGCGGCAAAGCATCGTGGTAAAGGGCTTTGAGCCCTCCCCATAGGGGATCTTTCATTCCACTTACTAAGCCCATGCTCTCGATTGAATCATGCATACAAAGAATTAAAAGCAATAATATCAAACTCAGTATGTCCGATTGAACGTATCTTACATTGAACCGAACACACATCAACCGGCGCGGCAAGAATCGTGGTAAAGGGCTTTGACCCCTCCCCATAGGGGATCTTTCATTCCACTTACTAAGCCCATGCGCTCGATTGAATCATGCATACAAAGATTAAAATCAATAATATCAAACTCAATATGTCCAATTGAACGTATCTTGCATTCAACCGAACACACATCAACCGGCGCGACAAAGCATTGTGGTAAAGGGCTTTAACCCCTCCCCATAGGGGATCCTTCATTCCACTTACTAAGCCCATGCGCTCGATTGAATCATACATAAATAAGCAACATGCAGAATTCAAGTGACGAAAAATAAATAAACCAAAGCAACACAAAACAAAAGAGGGTGCCGTTTACTCAAGCGGTACGTGGAGTTGTATCCCGAGTACAGATCATACTACCGTCCATTCGGAATCGGCTATGAAATTTATGTCCGGGTTTCCATCCGATATACCGCGAGAGTTGACACATCTCTCATTTTATTCCAAAGCCACAACATACAAACATCTCATAATTCATGCATATTTATCTACTCAATGGCCACAACATACATTTCAACATGACAGTCATGCAAGCAATATTCAATACATAATAAAACAGAAAATGAGTATGGAAAATACCCTCAGGTCTAACCTTTTTGCCAACTTTCAGGCTTGCGTTTCACGGACGTCGGAAGGGTACAGCTGCTCAACTTCTCCGGTTCACTGGTTTAGCGTCCTAGCCCACTGTTTTGCTGTTTTGCTTGTTGTTCGGTCTCCGCTCTGCTGCTGTTCGGCCTCTGTTTTGCTACTCACTGTTCAGGTCACTTGTTTTGACGTTTCAACGGACTGTTCCGAGTGTTTTTTGTGGGTTTTTGGTGTAGTCTTGTGTGATTATTTTAAGGATATTAAGTGCAGTTTCTATGTTACTGGTTTAGTGATTTTAGGGACTGTTTGAGGGCTAATAGGAGTGGTTTGGGCTGCTGTTTGGAGGTATATTTTCGGTGATGGAGGGCTGCTATATGGGGAGATTTTCGGTGATGGGTAGAGGTTTAGGAGGGTGCTGTTTTCGGTTATGGAGTGGAGGAGATGAGGGGAATGGTTTGTGTTCTTCCTATTGCTATTACCGTGAGTGGCTAAGGCTCTTTGTGTTATGGTTTTTCTTTGAGTTCTCTGTATGAGCTAGGGGAGTGCATGTCTTGGTTAGGGGTTGTTTATATAGAGAAGGGCTAGGGCTTCACCTTGTCTCACAAGGAAGGGATTTTGGCATTAAAGAGAGATATGATTTGGTGTTTGAGCAAGGAAAGTCAAAGATTGAGGGGGGACAAATCTTGGCTAGATTAGGAATACAAAATATTTAATTTGTTATGATTGATTTTAATTAGGCATGACATCCTTTTAATTTAGTATGTGATTTGTTTGGTTAGGAAGTTAATATTATTTATATTCTTCATTAGGTATGATTATATTTTGTGTTTTATTTAATTGGTAAATGGTTTAAATATATTATTTAATTCAATGTTTAATTTAATTAAATTGGGATGTGTTTTATGGGCTTTGCGGGGCTAATTGGGCTGGGGTGGGAGACTAGCAGCAAACCAGAAACACCGACGCCGTTCGAACGCCAATTCAAACGCTACACGAACGTCGCAATCTGCCTGATGTTCGAACGAAGTAACAAACGCAGCACTAACGAAGACAGTGAACTTGTGAGATGAACTTGATGACGTACTTATTCTGAATTTCCCCTTCCGACCTCCGTTTCCCGCAATATCCTTAGCTAAAAAGGTAGTGCCTCCAACTAAGACTCATCATCGAGTTTCACATGCGAAAATGCGATGCCTACACTCGTATTTAGCCTGATTGTTGGTGCAACCTTCGTCCAATTTGACTATGAAACAGAATAATTCTCCTAAAGGACTGACAAGGGCAATTCCTATTCCTACCCCCTTCGATGTACTAGACCCATCAAAATAGATCGTCCATGGTTTTAAGCTGCACTCGCCTATTTGCATTTCCATTTCTTTGGTTGTACTTAAATAAAGGTAATCAGCTAAAAAATCAGCAAGGCTAGTTTTTTACGGGTTTTTGGGGTTCATGCCGTATGTCAAATTCTGACAACGATAGAGACAAAAATCCTACTCTTTGATGCAAAATGGGGCGAGAAAACATGTACTTCACTATATTGATTTTTGTAACTAGATACACAATGGTCAGCCTAGGATATGCGCATAATTTAGTACATGTAAAATACAAAGCCAATCACAATTTATCCATTGGAGAGTAATTATATTCATACTTCAACAATTTCATGCTGAGATAATAAATGGCTCTTTCTACACCCATGCTATTGTCCTGTGCGATCATTCCAGCTATGGACTACTCCTCAGCAGATATGTATAGCTTCATTTTCTGTTCTGGCACAGGGGGTACCATCACCAGTAGATTTGCTAAATATTTCTTCAGGTTCTCGAAGGCTTTTTGATGCTCTTCTATCCAAACAAAAACGTCTTTTCCTTTTAGCCTCAGTAAGGACGAGAACGCTTTAGTTTTCCCGTACAATTCGAAATGAACCTTCTTAAAAAATTGACTTGCTCGAGGAACCTGTTCAACTCTTTTTTGCTCCTAGGAGGTTTGGCTTCCGTGATCACCCGAGATTTATTGACATCAATTTCAATTCATCGCTGATGGACTAGAAAACCCAAAAAGTTCCATGCACTAACCCCGAAAACGCATTTGGCAGGATTTAGTTTTAGTTTGAACTTCCTCATTCGTTCGAAAGCCATTGTCAAGTGATTAAAATGCTCACCTACGGCCATAGACTTAATTACTATATCGTCTACATAAACTTCTACAAAATCATTGATCACGTCATGGAAGATTAAATTCATAGCCCGTTGGTAGGTGGCCTCGGCGTTTTTTAGACCGAACGACATCACCACCCACTCATAGCATCCTAAAGACCTTGGGCATCTCAAAGTCGTTTTGTGGATGTCATATTCGGCGATGTATATTTGGTTATACCCTGCATACCCATCCATGAAAGAATACATTTGGTATCCTGCGGTGGAGTCCACTAAGGATTCTACCGTAGGCATAGGGTATTAGTCTTTTGGTGTTGCCAAGTTTAAATTTCTGAAGTCTATACAGATTCTCAATTTTCCATTCTTCTTCATGACATGGACAATATTCGACAATCATTCTACATATATGGTGGTTCTAATGAATTTTTCCTTCAAAAGGCGCTCGACCTCTTTTATAATGTCAGACATGACATTGGGTGTAAACCTCCAGGGGGGTAATTTATATGGTTTGTGGTTTGGTATGGTAGGTAACCTATGTTCTACCAAGGTTTTATCTAAACCAAGCATTTCTTCGTAGTCCCAAGCAAAACAATCTTTTTACTTTTTTAAGAGAGAAATTAGTTCTTCGCGTACCTGGGCATCAAGTTTCTTACTACTATAAGTATTGCGCTTGTAACTCTCATCTCTCAGGAGCACTTCTTCTAAGATGTCATGTGCCCTTGTAATGCTTGCCTTTTGATATTCGTTCAGAGCGTATTCTAAATTCTCTTCTTTCTCCTTGGTTGTTCGTCCCATTCATTTCTTCTTTCCTCCAAACAATCCACCTCGTATGCCTCTCTCATTCTGTCTTCTGTTTGATGCGTTATCAATTTCCCTTTTAAGGCCGAAATCGCAGCCTGGGTATCGATTTCAATTTCATGTTCCCTCACATAAGCCATTAAGCTGGCTCCAGTGGCGGCGAGTGCGGCTTGTTCTTCAATCCGTTTGTCATTCTTCATTTGAATTGCTGGTTTCATGGCCGGATGCTGGCCTTTCAAAGGCCACTGTAGTTGGCCTTGTTTATATGAACAAATCATTTAATAAATCTACAGTGTTTGGGCCACCATTGATGGATTCCCTGTTTCATCTGACACTCTGGCCGGTCCGTAATTTCCCTCATACATGAAATATTCTGCCAAATTTGTTTCTGCTGCGAAAGGCCTATTATCGGCGTGTACCATTTCCACTTCATCCTTCTGATTCCAAAACACCTGACGCTGATGGAGAAAAGAAGGAATACATCAGCTTCCGTGGATCCAATCTCATCCCAAAAGCATGTTATACGTGGTTGGTCCATCTATAACAAAAAATACCATCGTCTTAGTGGTGCTCTCTACCTGTAAGTCTAATTGGATGACTCATCTAGCTATTGTTGCTCCCCCATTGAAGCTCGTGAGTACTACTTCCATAGGGATGACATCATCCTATGACTTCGCTAATCTTCCCAACATCCTAACTGGGATAGCATTGATGGCCGTCCCATTGTCGATCAACACATTGGTGATTGGTATTCTACTTGCCTTTACCTTCACATACAACGGTCGGAGATGATTTGTCATTTGCTGCGGTGGTTTTGGAAATATTACTTCCCCTGATATTCCTATTTCCATTGCTTGTTCATTACTTACACCTTCTTGAGGTGAGCCTTCCTCTTTGTCCCATCCGAAAGGTGGCAACGTGATCGATCCATTGTGAGATGCATTATTGGTGAGCATCCTCTGTTTCTCTACTCTGGTTACGATCCATTTTATTTTAGGCTTTCCATATAGTATAAGATACGGGGATCGTCCCAAGTCTTCTCACAGTGTTCTCACGGCCAGATTTTTGGCTTCGTACAATTCTTTAAGAAGCTGATTCTCTGTCGTCCCTCTTCTTTGTGCTTCGGTTCTTATATCTATTTCTTCTTCATCTGTCAGCTCCTCATCCGAGACCCCATGTCGTCCATGGTAAGTGTTGCAAATTTTGTCTCCTCACTGTCGTAGACATCTTCACTCCTTCCAGGGGTCCAATTATTATCCCGTTTCAACTTTTCAGACAGCAAGTAATGATTAGCCAGAACCGGAGGCATGCTACCAAACTGAATAACAATTTAGGTTCTTCATCGTCTGTCTTATCCCGCTTCTTTTTTCGATCAAACTTGGTTTGCTCTTTACAACCTGGACCGATTCCCTCTTCGCCACCGCCATCATTGACGTCCGCAACTAGCTTTCTTTTCATGGGAGTGTCAGTTGGAAGAATATGGTCTCATTTTTCGTGGTCAGTGGTGGCTTTCACCTCACACCGCTGGCGCATCATTCGGCCATAATTCCTTTGATGTCATCTCAACTGCGTCTTTGTCATTTCATCCACAGGAGGATAGTTCCTCCCTTGCTGATTATACGAATGCCATACGTTGGGCCGATGAAACCTCGGCCTAAAGGTCCTGATATTCTGGACGAAGATTGAGTGTTCTCCATAGAACTTTAGTGCGAAGGTTTTTGGCTGCCACGCTACTAGTTCCCTTCTTAGCGGCTTCCTTTCACAAGTCTCTTCCAGTTCTTTCATCCATTCTATACTGTTCTGGCAACGAACACACAAATTTTGTGGAACATTTCCTCAGTGCAGTTCTATCATTTCAAGAGCACTAGGGCGTTGATCGTTCCGATCTTCATCCAAAACCAGCTTAAACTTTGGCAAATTCATCTTAGTAAGGTCAGAATTAATCATATTCAGCTCCAATGGTTTAGGGAACGGGTTGTCGTCCACTGCCATTTTTTTTGAACGTTATTCGTCCAGATTCTATGGCATCCTGTAACACATTCTGAAACACAAGACAACTGTTAGTTGAATAAGACCATGCATTATGCCATTTATAATATTTTTTGCCACTAACGTGCTCGGGGCTCGGCAATTTATGGCGGTCACTCAACTTAATTTGATTATCTTTATATAATTGATGGAACATGGCATCAACTTTAGTGACGTCAAAAGAACAATTCCTCCCATTTTGTTTTATCATTTTCTATTTCTAGGCGTGGTTCGGCCCACATCTTACAGATATATGGCTTTGCCTTAATTAATTCGGCCAGACATACGTCAGCCGATTCAACATTCATTTCACCTATCTCATAGTTTGCATTCCTATAATAAGTTTTCTTACTAGCATTCTTCATTTGCTCTTCCTCCATCAACAATTGTTCATATCAAACTATGCTAGTGGTGAGTTGGAGGAGGTCCCAGAACTCTCGATCTTGAAATTTCTTTTTTAAGTCAAAATTAAGACAACTTTGAGCGATTGTCACGAATTCCTTTTCTGGCAACGGTTTGTAACATCAGCCTCGGGATGCTTTAAATCTTTGTAAGAATGTTTCGGCTCATTCACCTGGAAACTGCCTCAAATTCGCCAAATCGGCCAAAGTCACTTCAGATTTAGTTTTATAGAACTGCGCATGGAATATCTGCTCCATTTGGTGCCAATTCTCCACCGAATTGGGTGGTAGGATGATATACCAGGAAAAAGCTATTCCTGACAACGAGCCATGAAATAATCTTAGTTTATGGAAATCATTCGTTTCCCCACACTGAAGAGTAAATCGCCATATATGTTCTATAGTGGAAACTTCTCCAGATCCCGTGAATAAAGAAAACTCTGGTATTTTGTAGTTCTTGGGCCATAGATTCGCTAAATCAATCTAGTCCGGATACAGTTTTTGATATCTTGGCCGAATTGGCCTCACCCCCAAATCGAATTGATTTTGGAGAATCTCAGTCATTTGTTCTCTTAACATATCGTTGCCATTGAATGACACCCCTACAGGCGGTGGTTATGGCCCTCTTATAAATGAGACATGGTCTTGACCCCGTGCTTGTAAACCTTGGGACAACACTAATTCATGTTGTATAACATTCGACCCTAGGTGTGGGCCCAAACCACCAGGATTTACCCTTCCTCAGGGTATTGTTGGGGCAATAGTCCCTTGTGGAGGAGGAAAATTACTTGGCCCAGCCTCATGATTACTTGATGTAGGAGGAGGTGTAATCCACGGTGGGATTTTCCCCCCGTTTACACATTTAGCTATTAGCTCATTTAATGAACTCATGTGTTTGGCCATATTTTCGTAATATGAATTACTAGTCGAAATGAACTTATCTATGAATTACTAGTCGAATGTATCTCATAACTGGCTAACCATTTTGGAGGTGCCTCTTTTCTTCTCTTATTATTCTTTACATATTCTTTAAATCGCCCTAAACTAAGTTTTTCTGGGTCGAATCCTTCTTCGTCCCATAAAGAATGACGTCATGCCTTTTCATCCTCAGATACGTCATCCTCTTCATCCTTTGATTCATTCGACCCTTTCGCCCTTGGGAGAAATTTATTTTCTGTTAAAACCGTGATTTTGTCCTTTTGTAATATGTTATCATTTGATTTTTCTTTTGATCATATAGAATTCTAGATTTGATCATATGCGTGACATGCGTGTAGTCCAACAATTGATTTCTTTATTTCTCACTTTGATCAATTGCCATATGATTATAATCACCCACATCACACTTTGATCATCTATTTTTACCTTTAATCATATGTATAATGTGATCAACAATTTCCTTATACCGTGAAACATGTCTATAGGATTGGGTCCTCAACTCGATCTTCCATGTTATATCTCAACACTAAAAATCTATGAGGGTGGGCTCGATTTTACTCACTTGAGATAAATTTGTTTCTTGAGAAATTTTTTCTCAACATTCTTTCATTTTTCTCATTGAAATTGTGAAAGTGGTTAGGGTTTCAATGTGAATAGAACCTTTAAATTTATATATATGATTTAGGTTAAAAACGTGCTTATATAAAATTAATCCCAACCATAATATAAATATTAATATTTGGCCAATGGTCTTTTTGTCACTATAAAATTATTAATTTCAAAAATTGAATGTAATATCAAATATCATTTAATTTGAAATTAGAATTTAACATGTAATGTATATCATGATATAAATTTCATATTTGATTTTGAATTAAACCAAATTTAATTAAAAATCAAATCCTATATTAAATGATTATCTAATAATCATTAATATGAAACCTATATATTAATATTTTAATATATAATTACAAAGTGTGATATTATATAATTATTAATCAAATAATAATTATATCAATAAATAATTCTCAATTATTTAATATTTATCAAGTGAGTTTATAATTGGATTATCCAATTATTCAATGGATTCTTATAGTGTAACGAGCTAACACTGGGACCTAATGGATCTACAGTTTTAAGCTCAAATAATATCGAAATATTAATTAAAACTCTTTAATTAAATATTCTGATTATTAACTTTAAGTTATTCCACTAAAAACCTAAAACTGCACTCTCGTTACTGTAGATATATTTTATACCGAAAGTCATGGCAGTTATTACTCGATGTGATACACAATACCATTCAGAACTCCATTGCAATGCAAAGTTCTACTGACAAACTTTAAACATGTCAATTGCCTGTGGAGCCTAAAGATAAAGCGTCTTTTGTACTGAAAGAGCCAATTCTTGCACTACAAGCAACAGAAGAGAAAAAGTTCCAACAGCTCAAAGAATTGGAGGAATTTCACAATCAGCCTTTTGATGATGCCAAATTGAACAAAGAAAAGGGCAAGAAAAGACATGATGAGAAGTTAGTGCGCATACAACTGGAACCAGGGCAGAAGGTACTGTTAAACAAATCAAGGGTGAAATTCTTCCCATGGAAGCCAAAATCACGGTGGTCAGGTCCATTTGTAATCACCAAAGTTTTACCAAATAGAGCCGTTGAGATACATGATCCTGACACTAAGAAAACTTTCAAGGTTAAAAACAAGCGTGTCAAGCACTACTGGGGAGAATCATTTGAGCGACAAAAAGAAAGTGTTACACTTTCAGATCCAGCTTAACGTTCGAGAAGTCAAGTCTGGCTGACGACTTTAAACTTAGCGCTAGCAGGGAGGCCAACCCATGCAATTTTGTATATAATATGATTTGGTGTGATTTATTTTTGTGTGTTTAAACTTTGCAGGTTTAGTCATTTCACAATGGAAGAAGATCTCGCAAATCTTCACAAGCATTTCTTTTCTCCCTCAAAAATCTCTGATGAAAGTTTACAAAGCTCGCTTAGAACGAATGAGATTACTGATGATCAAAGGTATTCCTACTGACATTCGTTGGATTATTGAAGCACGGGTCTGATTGGCAGGTGAGTCTTCTGACTCTTTTATTTCACATCTGCCTGGTTTAGGAAAGTGCACATATGCTAAAAAGAGAAGAGCCAAAAGAATGTGTGTTTGTTATAAATGTGCTCGCATATTTTGTAATACTCGTTGTCGTTCTTTAGGAAGGTGTCTGATAATCGCGAAGATAAGATTAACTTCATTAGGGATGGCTTGAGTAAGGAGTCTTTGGATGACATATCTAAAACTCTTGAGACGCATCCCAGTGGATGTGTGTATCATGAAATTCGTATATTTATATGCACAATTCCAAAAGGAAAGACAACTGTTAAGTCTCAGGAATCTGACTCAAAAAGACCCTGTTTGCCAATTTATAAGAAAATTGGATGGGAAGCTTGTCCCTGACGCATAGACGTCAATCAAGCCGTTACTTTTCTTGTAAATATTATATTTCTTTGTCTTTTCTTAATAATTGTGATTT
>SKCR01055196.1:0-65985 GCA_019454045.1 Zanthoxylum bungeanum | reverse complement strand
TTTCTTTTTGAGAAGCCCATCTTAAGCCCATAAGATAAATGTGGGAGTATATGGTCAGTAAATTAGGAAAATTCTAAAATTTTAGGCAAAAAATATAAATAAAAAAAATTCTAATCTTTGGTTGAAAATATAAAATCATTTTCATGCAAATTACCGTTCATAATTTTATAATAGTTAGTTAAGAAATTAAGTTCGAATCAAATTTTCCTTCATGCTCATTAACTTTAGTAAATATCAGAAATTTTCCTCCATGCTCATTAACTTTAGTTATTATCAGAAATTTTCCTCCATGCTCATTAACTTTAGTTACTATCAGAAATTTTCCTCTATGCTCATTAACTTTAGTAAATATCAGAAATTTTTCTCCATGCTCATTAACTTTAGTTACTATCATAAATTTTCCTCCATGCTCATTAACTTTAGTTAATATTTGAAATTTTCCTCCATGCAAATTAAGTTTAGTTAATGTCTGAAATTTTGGGTTCAGAGGCTCATGAGTTCAGAGGTTGCTGGGTTCAGAAGCTACCTATGCTTCAGGTTCTGATGCCCAAAAAGCCTCAAGGGCTGCTGTCTCACACCAAGGCTGCTGGCTCAGGGGCTCAGGGGATGAGTGATATGAAATCAAAATAATTGTAAAAAAAAAAAATTTTGACAAATTCTCCGCCAAGCTCATTAATAGCCTAAATACTATAAAAAATTTAATATTTACATAAATAAATAAGTAGAAAATTGAGTGATTTAATATGAAACCTTTATCAACAAACATGCAACATGAAACCATTGAATATGCAATCTAGACCATTAAACTTGCAACTTTGACCAATGAATATGCAATATATCGAAGATGAAACCCTTAGCAATAAACATGCAAAATGTGACCGTTGGACTTGTAACTTTAGCAATAACATGCAACTCCATCTGCCTCGAAAATCGTACATGCAACAATGACCGTTGAATATGAAACCTCTACTATCAAACTTGCAACTTTGACCAATGAATATGCAATATATCGAAGATGAAACCTTTAGCAATAAACATGCAAAATGTTACCGTTGGACTTGTAACTTTAGCAATAACATGCAACTCCATCTGCCTCGAAAATCGAACCTGCAACTATGACCGTTGAATATGCAACCTCCACCATCAAACTTGCAACTTTGACCAATGAATATGCAATATTTCGAAGATGAAACCCTTAGCAATAAACATGCAAAATGTGACCGTTGGACTTGTAACTTTAGCAATAACATGCAACTCCATCTGCCTCGAAAATCGCACCTGCAGCTATGACCGTTGAATATGCAACCTCCACCATCAAACTTGCAACTTTGACCAATGAATATGCAATATTTCGAAGATGAAACCTTTAGCAATAAACATGCAAAATGTGACCGTTGGACTTGTAACTTTAGCAATAACATGCAACTCCATCTGCCTCGAAAATCGCACATGCAACTATGACCGTTGAATATGCAACCTCTACCATCAAACTTGCAACTTTGACCAATGAATATGCAATATTTCGAAGATGAAACCCTTAGCAATAAACATGCAAAATGTGACCGTTGGACTTGTAACTTTAGCAATAACATGCAACTCCATCTGCCTCGAAAATCGCACCTGCAGCTATGACCGTTGAATATGCAACCTCCACCATCAAACTTGCAACTTTGACCAATGAATATGCAATATTTCGAAGATGAAACCCTTAGCAATAAACATGCAAAATGTGACCGTTGGACTTGTAACTTTAGCAATAACATGCAACTACATCTGCCTCGAAAATCGCACATGCAACTATGACCGTTGAATATGCAACCTCCACCATTAAACTTGAAACTTTGACCAATAAATATGCAATATTTCGAAGATGAAACCTTTAGCAATAAAATGCAAAATGTGACCGTTGGAATTGTAACTTTAGCAATAACATGCAACTACATCTACCTCGAAAATCGCACATGCAACTATGACCGTTGAATATGCAACTTCCACCATTAAACTTGAAACTTTGACCAATAAATATGCAATATTTCGAAGATGAAACCTTTAGCAATAAACATGCAAAATGTGACCGTTGGAATTGTAACTTTAGCAATAACATGCAACTACATTTGCCTCGAAAATCGCACCTGCAACTATGACCGTTGAATATGTAACCTCAACCATCAAACTTGCAACTTTGACCAATAAATATGCAATATTTCGAAGATGAAACCTTTAGCAATAAACATGCAAAATGAAACCGTTGGACTTGTAACTTTAGCAATAACATGCAACTACATCTGCCTCGAAAATCGCACCTGCAACTATGACCGTTGAAGATGCAACCCCTAGCATTAAACGTGCAACTTTTACCAATAATTATGCAATATATTTTTATATTATTTTATTTTATGAGTATTATAAAAAAATAAATTTTTTATATTATTTTATTTTTTCATTATTTTTTAAAAATAAATTTTTAACAAACTTACAATAAATTATTTTTATAATTTTATTTTTATTAATATTTTATAATTTATATAATAAAATTTTTTTTTTAATTTTTTTTTTTAGAGTAACTGGTTGCAACCGGTTGTTGCAACCAGTTACTCTTTTTTTTTTTTTTTTCTTAATGCCCAAGGGTATTGTAGCAATGCCCATGGAAAAATCATAGAAGATTCATGAAGTTTACTGTTCATCACGATAAAACATGTATTTATGACCTTGTTCTAGTCGAAACTTGAGAAATTGTTCAACACAAGAATTGTAAATCTCGATCTAAGTTTTCTAATTATATAAAGATTACGAAAAAAACGGATGTCGGTAGTAAAAATTAGGGTCAAAATACTAAAAGTTTTCGGTAACTCGGCCCAATCTAATTATACCGCGAAATCGAAAAATATTAACACGTGGTTATGGAATAATTCATAATGTACATATTAATAATACATAATTAAGCACTTGAATATATCTCGTAAATACACAAGAATTTATATGATTACGTCATGATGGTCGGGGTGTTACACCTCTAATCTTAATCCTTGTGCAGATTGATGAACCGATCCGAATTTTAAAATACTAATAAGTTTTTCCTTAAAGCGAGTTGGCCACTAACTGTAACAGTACACTAAAATTCGGTTCATGTTTAATGCATTTATCCCCTCAACGTTCGTTTTTTTTTATGCATACAAGTATACATAACAGTCATTATCGGCATATATAAATGATATTTTCTCGTGTTTGTCTATAACAAGGCTGAATCATGAGCCACTTGACGTTCCAACCTAGTTTCAAATTTAATACCTCATTTCAATGATGGTGTTGAAAGATTTAAAAAAATATTTTCTTATATAAATTGGTTGCTTGATACCTCTGGAAATTAAAATTAGTCAATTTTATTTGTTATAATATAATATTTCTAATAACAATTTTTCCTCTTGAAATTACTTGAGTATTTCAGGTGGGATTATATTCAAATGAGAAATGAAATGATCAAAGACATGGATCGATTGTTAGCTTTTGAGAAAGCATTGAACACTTGGGCTAATTGGGTTGCCAACAACGTTAATCCAACCAAAATCAAAGTCTTCTTCCAAGGTATTTCACCGGATCACGTGAAGTAAGTTGGAGTTTTAGATTATTTTTATTTTATTTTATATCTCCTTAAAATAATATTTTTAAAATAAAAATAGTGTTTTTCATAAATTATTTATTATCAAAACATATTAAACAAGAGTAATACTAAAGTTACAAAGGGGATGAGAATTGCTAGAGGTTGGATAACTAAAAAAATGAGTTTCAAGTCCGGATCTCATCCTGGCAAAAGCAGTTCTTAGATTAAATAATGATGCATCCGCTAATTTTTTATACAAAATATTTTTTACAAATGATATGGAATAACAATATTAATTGGATGAAAACACGGATAAAGAAAAAAAATCATTTACATCGTGTTTTATTTTTATTCCACTAATAATTTTTATGCAACATTAACATCAATTCATACTAATAGTTTATGGCTCTAGCATCAAGAGTAATAGTATTTTCTAAAATAAATTTCTTGAAACATAAGTCAAACACGTTATTTATCTTTTTATATTCAAAATAATTAATGAGTTAATTAGATCAAACGAATTATTTTTAAGTGCAAAAAATATAAAATTCCGGTGGTGAGGGAGTACTCGATGGATGCATAAAGTCATTGGTGTAAAAAGAAATTCATTAATTTAAAAATCAATACCTGAAACAGTGGAAGCGACTGGGGGCAATCAAATGCAAAGAGTTGCGCACAAGAAACAAAACCAGTAATTGGATCCAAATATCCAGGAGGTGTTCATAAAGCAGAGGTAGTAGCAGAGAAAGTGATAAACAAAATATCAAAGCTCAAGGCAGTGAATTTGTTGAATATCACAACTCTTTCCCAGCTAAGAAAAGATGTACACCATTCATTTTATGGCATTGGTGGCCACATTATTGCAGACTGCAGCCATTGGTGTTCCTGATACTTGGAACCACCTGCTTTATGTTACTTTAAATAAAATAAATAATGTTGTAGTTCAATAATAAACAGTAATAATCAACAAAAACATCTTTATTTTATTGTTAAATTATGTTTTATTTAAAGTAGGTTACATTATCGATCCAACAAATGATATCAGAGTCATTTATATAAATATTTTCCTATAAGGGATCGATAATTTCTCAAATAAGATTGATTTTGTGATATAAATGAATTTTATGATGAAATGACAATAAATAATGGCGAAATCATAAATAAATGAACGAGACAAATAACTCCCCGTTCAATCCAAAAATATGTTAAAATTTGTCATATGTTAAGATATACTCTGCAATGCCAGCAATGCTCCTCTGTTCTGTTGATCATTGTGTTGACGTGCAAGTTGTTATTAAATGCTTATGTGGCGGCTGATGATTGGCTAAGTAGTTTAGAGTTTGATAGAGATAATCTGTTGTTTTCCCGCCTAAAGTCAATTAAAGGGATACAACTGTCATTTCATTTGTCTAGATCTTAGTATATATTCCTTTCCTTCTTTGTAAATAATCAGTGGGAATATTAATACAATTTAGCTACAAATTCTCCTTGTTTAGACCCGGCCACGGTTCCGGTTCCAACTGGTTCCGGAAACGGAACCGTGGCCGACAGGTTCGGTTGGGGTTCGACCTCAACTCAAACCGGTCCGAATCGGTGGAACCGTATGGTTCCACCGGTTCAACGGTTCCAACAGGAACCCTAACCCCCAACGGATAGTAGCCGTTGGGGGAGGGCAGGGAGCCAACGGCTCCCTACCTAAAAAAAAAATGCCTAATTTAAGGCATAAAAAAAATTATAAATTATAAATTCCTAATATATCCCTAATAACGGTAATAAAACGGTTATATTTAGGGGCATTTTTGGTATTAAAAAAAATTCTAAAACTCTATAAATATGATTCATTTTTCATTATTTCAACACACCAAATTCTCAACTCTCTCAATTCCTACAATTCTCTTATTCTCAATCTCAATTCAATTAGTTATTATCATTCGCAATTAGTAAATTTTTTATTTTTCTTAAACGAAAAATAGCAAGCTCATCTGAGAACTTCATGTCAAATATGCCAACCCAAGAGAGCGGCCCTAGTGTCGGTGCACAATCACGGAGAAGAGAAGTTAAGGCTCGTTCCTCAGATGTTTTCAGAATTCATTTTCATTTAGAAAAATTAAACGATGACAGTTCAAGAGTGATTTGCAACTATTGTGGGGTTACCTACAAATTTTCTGGTGGATACGGCAATATGATCAAGCACTTGGAAAGAAATCATCCGGTTGAACTTGAAATTGATACGACGCAAACTCAAATGGCCAGGTACGCATCATCTAGTAAAGGTACGAGTGCTGTAGATTTATTTAAATATTCGGATGCAAAAAATAGAGAAGAATTTGCGAAATTAACTTGTATGACACATCTTTCTTTAAGCTTTGGTGAAAAACTTCATTTTACTAATTACGTGCATAATGCTTTAAATCATTTTGCATGTAGAATGACTCGAAACACAACAAAACGTCATATTTTTTAATTATATAAGATGGTAAAATTATTTTAAATGAAATATTTAAGGAGATGAAAGGTGATATTTCTATATGTTCTGATATTTGGAGTGACCATTGGCAAATACACTCATACATGGGTGTGACTTGTCATTGGATTGATGCATCATTTACCATGCAAAAACGACTTATTGCATTTAGAGTTTTTGATGACCAACATACTGCACAAAATATTTATAGAATGATGAAGGTTTTTTTTGATGAATATGGTTTAGTAGATAAAATTTTAACAATTGGATTTGATAATGCATCTGCAAATATTGCATCCATCAATGATTTAAAATCCTTTTGTCAACCAAATTTAGGGGGTCGATTTTTTCATATTCGTTGTACATGTCATGTCTTAACTTATGTGTTCAAGACGGTCTAAAATTATTATCACATTTCCTTGATCCTATTAAAATGACACTTAATTGTATTTGGTCATAGTCTCAAGTTAGGAGAGAATGAACGAAGTTTTGTAAAATAAATGGTATTAAACCGATTAAATTTTCAAGAGATGTTCCAACACGTTGGAATTCAACTTATTTTCTTTTATGTCAAGCATTTCAATACAAAGATGCATTATTTAGTTTTTTTTTTCCCAACATGTTCAAAATGTCACATTTTATCCTAGTCAATGGGATATTTGTGAAAATATTTTAGATATTTTAAAAGTTTTTAATGAAGCTACTTTAATTTTTAGCGGTGTTTATTATCCAACAGCACATTTATTTCTTCTTGAAAGTTTGAATATTGTTGGTGCTCTCGATGAACATGCTGAAAGTAGCAATCCTAATGATATTGTTTTGTTAGAAGCCATTACTGTTATGAAGGTAAAATGATTGAATTATTTTAGAGACATTCATTTACTTTATCTTATTGCTGCTGTTTTTGATCCTACATTTAAATTAGAAGGTTTGAATGGTGCTTTACAAGCTTACTATGGTTATTTAGGAATATTAGATGAAATTGATATTACAAGAATAATGATGAAATTAAGAAATGATTTAATTGAGTTATTTAATGATTATATTGTAAGATATAACTTAGGAACATTAGGTGAATCTAGTAGTAACGAACCGGTAATTCAAACAAGACTTAGCGCAGGGGATCGTTGGTTATTGCAACAAAATAAAAAAGTTAGGGATACGACAACTAATAACCCCGATTTAGATAATTATTTATCTACAAATTTCGAGTTTCCTACTGAAAGTTTAGTTAGTAAAAATTTTAAAATCCTTGACTGGTGGAACCGACATCAAAATATATATCATGTTTTATCAATTATTGCTAAAGAGATATTGGCAGCACATATTTCCACCGTTGCGGTTGAGCAAGCCTTCAGCTTGGGAGGCAATATATTGGAAGCTAGACGATCTTCATTACATCCAAGCACTCTAGAAGCAACAGCTTGTGTGGATGATTGGACTCGAGCTGATCTGAGACAACAAGAAGATGCCCCCGATGATTTTGAAGATTTGTTCGATAATGCATCTGCAACAACAAGTGTAAGCGGAACCGGAGATGAAAGATCAAATGATAATGATGATTGATAATTATAAAATTGTAAATTTACAAAGGGGAAATATCTTAAAATTGTAATGGAACTACGTGAGCTTTGATTCCTCTCACCCCTGGAGGATACATAGACAACTTAAAGTTTTAAAACTTTAAGCTCAAGCTCTTCAATGTAATAATTTTATTTATTTATTAAATTAATCTCATTTATTTTAATTTATTTTCGTTTTTTTTTTAAAAAAAGGGTTCGAACAGGAATCGGAACCGAACCGGAAACCGGCCGGTTCAGTTCGGTTTTGAACCGGAACCTAACCGCCGGCCGGGTCAACTTGTTCTTATGCTTTCTCAGCAACTTTCCTTCAGATTCTTGTTGATATTCAACAAATTATGAGTTTCCGATAAAAGTGGGTTTTTGCGTATAATGATGTGTTTTGATTTTAGTGATAATTATGAGTTATATATGTTGGGGCGAATGTGGATCCCCAAGAGTCGGATCGGTGCCCATCGTAGCGGAAATGGGTCTAACCCATGGATATCAAGCATGAGTATAATTTTTAAAATATGTAATGAAATAATATATTCCATTATGAGTGTATAGGAAAAAATCGGGGCTGAATCGGAGTTCGGAAGCTTAAGAACCGAAGAAAACAAAATTTTGACGCACTACAGTGCGAGCGCGAGCACTGTGCGCGCATTGCACACTGATTTTATTTATTTATTTATCTATTTGCTTTCTAAAATTATGCCTTCAGCTTTGGAAACATAGAGCTGAAGGAATTAGGGTTTTCAAGCCTAAATCCTTCCAACCTTCCCCAAGCACTTCTAAAACACCCAAAATTAATTTTAATATCAAAACCAACATCAACACATGTTATAGAATAAAAATCAAGTTTTTCAAAATATCAAATATTTTTACAAAAATATAAATTTATTCTAAACACGCACTTGCGTAAATATTGAATCCAAAACACAAACCAAATTAGAATCCCACAATGAAGTGACTCGTGAAAGATTCTAGGTCACCCAAAGGTGGTCAAATGATTCTAGAATGATAATCTCCATTCTATGTGAGCTTAATTTAATTTGTCCAAATATGTATAATTATGTGTGACTAATCTCCATTGTCTACCACTTTGATTTAATCCAATTAAATCAAGACAAGGATTAGGAAATGGATTAGTTTAATGTTTGCCACTTTGATTTAATCCAATTAAATCAGGCCAAAACCGCCGATTATTACGTACTTACAATTACCATAATATCCTCAAATGGTAGAGATAATTATGATTTTATAATTAAGCCTTTGTGTAATTATTTAATTAATTCAATTAGGTCAAAGTAAATAATCAATGTTATCTAATAACACTTGATTATCTTAGTTGATAATTATAATATCGAATATTATCTTTTATCAAAATTAATCGGCTACCCAAGTGCTTAAGAAATACACTTCATATTGGGACTCTCTAAGTTCAGACATGTTCGTCATATAAGCCTAGCTAATATGTACGCAATTCGGCCACCTCTGAATTCGTGAAGAACACGAACGACCTTTTTGAACTATACAACTCGAGGTCATCATATATGTTTAACAATCCATCCTTTGTAAGTTATCCGAGTTGTGCTTAGGAAATATAGAATACACCGTCAAGTTTCTGAGGCACACATCTCATGTCGACATGTCCACGATTCTTCATTACTGAAGCGATCCACCCTAGGTGATCGACTTTAGCCAAAGCTTTACGAATTTTGACTTTACTCACATGGATACCTAAATCCTTTATGGTACACATACTGGCCGACAGATCCTATCTTACTTCGCACTAGATTACTGAGTGCATCGGTCAACACCCAACAAACATATAAAGGCCAGACCATGAAAGGTTTCTGACATACATGGCATCAAAGTGTAGAGGATCTCACACAAAATCAATGTTATCCTATAGTCAAAGAATTACATATGCTACCCGAATCGAGGAGATTCCTATTGACGGTGGTGTGTACTTCCAACTATTAGGAATCAATTATGACTCATTCAGTATTCGGTCCAACCAATACCCACACGTCTATACGAGTTTCCAAAACTCATTGTACATCGGGTTAAACCATTGGAACTCCAATTCCAATATACGACATGTGCTAGTCTTCTAGGTTATAGTAATTCGACCATATTCCAAAACCAACGACTAGGAATATATATACACTTGAAGAATAATTTACAATAGTAATACTTATCCAAATGTCTGACTACTTAGTGTCTAGTATTATTATAAGACTGTTCTAAGGTCGATGTCATTCTTAACATATATATACATCAATCTAATATGCATAATGACAATACCATTAATAAGCTATAAAATGAAAATGTAGTTATTTTATTAATAAATAATAAAATATACAATACATTATTCGGATTCGCGTTCCAAGCACAAACTCCCACTTGCTTAGTGCCAATCCTGATGGTACCGCTGTCTCATCTCATCCACATGTTTATGGAATAACTTAGGAGGTAAGACCTTTGTAAGCAGGTCTGTTATGTTGTATAATCATTGAACCTTCAAGACCACTATATCTTTTCGTTCAATTATATCACTAATTACGCAATATTTACTTTCCACGTGTTTAGACTTAGAATGTGCTCTCGGATCCTTAGCATGTGCAATGGCTCCGCTATTATCACAGTACAATGGGATTGAATTCGTAATACTAGGTATAAAGCCAAGTTTTGTGATAAGATTTCTAATCCAAATAACTTTCTTAGCAGCTTCTGAAGCCGCTATAAATTCTGCCTTAGTGGTGGAATCAGATGTTGAGCCTTGCTTTGAACATCATCAACTAATCGCACCACCATTAAGGGTAAATATGTATCTTGATATATATTTTCTATCTTCTGGATCTCCTTGGAAGTTGGAGTCTGTATAAACCTTAACTTGTAGCTCATCTTCTCCACATATCAAAAACTTATCCTTAGTACCCTTAAGATATTTTAGGATATGTTTCATGACTGTCCAATGATCATTACTTGGATTGGATTGATATTGGTTAGTCACACTGACGCCAAAAATGATGTCAGGTCTTGTACATAGTATAATATACATTATGCTTCCAATACAAGAAGCATATGACAAGTTAGACATCGTATCTCTCTCTTCCTCAGTCTGGGGTGACATTTTCTTCGAAACATATATGCCGTATCAGAAAGGTATATTTACTGCTTTTTAGTTAGTAAAACCTTACCTTTCTAACATCTTATCTATGTACGTCGATTGCGACAACCCTATAAGTTTCCTAACTATATCCCGATAGAGCCTTATACCTAGTATATATGAAGTTTCACCCATATCTTTTAAGGAGAAGTTCTTACAAAGGTAGGCTTTCACACTTTGCTTCATACCTATATCATTCCCAATGATAAGGATGTCATCTACATACAAGACTAGGAAAACAATCATGCTCCCACTCACTTTCTTATAAACACATGGTTCTTCTTCGATCTTGATGAATCCTGATAATTTAATTATCTCATCAAAATGTTGATTCCAGCTTCGGCATGCATGTTTAAGTCTATAAATAGACTTTTGGAGCTTACAAACCAAGTTTGAAGTCTCACTGGATACGAAACCCTCTGGTTGTTCCATATAGATATCATCTTCAATGAATCCATTTAGGAAAGCGATTTTCACATCCATTTGCCATATGTCATAGTCATGATATGCAACAATGGCTAAAAGAATCCTAATGGATTTTAGCATGGCTACTGGTGAAAAAGTTTCCTCATAGTCAATCCCAGAACGTTGAGTGTAACATTTTGCTACCAATCGAGCCTTAAAGGTTTCTAATTTTCCATCGGACCCTCGCTTCCATTTGTAAACCCATTTACATCTTATAGGTTTAACTCATTCATGAAGTTCAACTAAGTCCCAAACTTGATTGTAATGCATAGAATTCATCTCGGATTTCATGGCTTCCTGCCATTTTCCCGAATCGATGTCCAATATTACTTCTTTATACGTAGTCAGATCTGTTTCCTCCAAAAGGAGAACATCAAGGCTCACATCAGATGTTAAAAACAATCTCTTAGGCGGCCTTGATATTCTATTCGACTTATGTAGAACCTGTGTTGTAGATCCTTCATCTAATTGGATCTCTGGTTCCATCTCTGGTTCCTTAATGTTGGGATCACATTCATCTAGTTCAATCTCTCTATAATTCTCACTTTCTCTCAAAAATTACTTTTCAAGAAAAGTGGCAAAACGAACAACAAATACAGTTTGTTGCTCGGAATCATAGAATTGATGTCCCATGGAATTATCAGGATATCCAACGAACTTACATTTATACCCTCCAGGTGCTAGTTTATCCCGCTGTGCAACTCTGATGTATGCAGGACAACCCCAAATTTTTAAATACCTAAGACTTGGATTTCTACGGAATCATATCTAATAAAGGGGTCGTAGAAACGGCTTTCGATGGAACTCTATTAAGTATGTGGTAGCAGTAAATAAAGCATAACCCCAAAGGTAATAAAGAAGATTTGTATAACTCATTATTGTTCGCACCATATCCAATAAAATACTATTTCTCGCTCAGACACACCATTATTTTGAGGTGTTCCTGGTGGGCTATATTGGGGAAGAATTTCATTCTCCCTTAAATAATTTCTGAATTCTTCACTCATGTACTCGCAGTTTCGATTTGATCTAAAGCATTTGATGAATTTACTATTTTATTTTTCTACTTCGTTCAGAAAATTTTAAACTTGTCAATTTTTTCCGACTTATGTTTCATCAGATAGACATATCCATATCTAAACTTATCATCCATGAAAGTCATGAAGTATGTTGAACCATCATGAGCGGCATGATTTAATGAACCACACACATCGCTGTATATTAGTTCCAATAAATTTCTAGCATGGTGTCCAACACCAAGAAATAGAGCCTTTTGTCATCTTTCCTTGGATACATGACTCACCAATCAGATAAAGATCTAAGGTAAGATTTTCAATCAAACCATCCTTTACCAATTTAGATAGACGTCTAACACCTATATGGCCCAATCTCATATGCCATAATTCAGTATTATTTAATTCATATTTCCTACTTGTATTTTCCTCTACATTAAAGACATCTCTATATGTTTCCAAAACATAGTGACCATTTGATAATGAACATTCACATTTCAATAAATTATCTTTATTATATAAACATAAAGTTTCATCTTTAATGTTTATTTTATATTTCTCTTTATCTAATATTGGTAGTGATATTATTTGTCTGATAAGTGAAGGTACATAATACCAGTCTTGTAAATTTAATTTACAATCATTGGGGAGATTTAAAACAATTGTTCCTATGGCTTTAACATACAATGTCTTGCCATTGCCAACTCTAAGCTGGATCTCCCCTTTATTCAGCCTTCTTTTTACCCTCATTACCTGCAGGGAGTTGCAAATATGAGTATGACTACTAGTGCGTAAAACACATCCACTATTTGCATCTAAAGCTAATGAGATGTGAATAATTGAAAAAATACAAAGCGTACCTAAGGGTCTTGGTTTTCCTATCAGCTCTGGACAATCATTCTTCCAGTGTCCAGACTTCTTACAATGTAGACATTGGTCATGAGCTATTTGCGGTTTTGCGCCTTTGCGCTTCTTGGAGTTCTTATTTGCAATCTTCTTCTTCCCCATCTTTATTTTCTTTGACTTCCCATAAGTCTTTGAAGAGCTAGCTCCACCATGGAGGTACAATGTGGGGTTGCCTTTCCTCTAATCATGCTCCACCATGGGTAACATGTTATGAAGTTCTTCGTAGCTATCTTGCATCGATTGCATATGGAAGTTTAATACAAAGCCAGCATAAAAACCAGACAAAGAAGACATAATCAAATTAGCCCAGCCGTTCATCAATCACAATGCCCTGTCGTTCCAAGTATCGAATCCGGTCGATCATGTCAAAACATGAATGCTGATAGCACCTCCATCATTGAGTTCAACACGTAATAATTCCTTAGATGTTTGACAAACTCAATACTCCTGCCTCACACTAATGATAATATTGTCCTTTATAAACTCATTAGGTAGACCTCCAAGGTAATCACTTCATGTAACTCCTAGTTTAGTCCTGAATCGTTTCTTATCCTCACACTAATGACGATATTGGATTAAGACATTTCCTAGGTGTATACTTGTCAATGTGCACTAATGAGTTTCGTATGTACACCCTCACACTAATGACGATATTAAGTGACTACGCTGATGTTGGGGTTTTATGGCGGAAATCGGGTAACGCAGCGGAAACGCGTAAAATCAAAATTTTTCGATTTCAAAATTTTTCTTGGATCAATTAAATAAACTTATTTATTTAATTTCCCAATTTCAAATTCTGAAAAATTACACAAGAGATCAAATTTCTTAGTAATTACCGAATTGCCCCATAACTTTGCAAATTGATCATTTTAGTCCATAAATTGTCAAATACAATTTTGGATGATTCTAAATCACTTCTAAAATGATTTCCAACATATCCAATACATCAAAATCAGATTTTCAACAAATCCCCAAACTTTTCTGAAATTGCCGAGAGCACCCCACATTTTCGATTTATTGCAATTTGGTCCTTTTGTGTTCTTAACATGCCAAGATCAAATCCAATCAACCCGAAATTTTACATGCATCATATAAATTACATAATACATCACATATATGAAAATCCCCAAATTTGGAGAGGGTTATGAACCCTAATTGTTCAATTTCATCAAATTGAGTAATTTTACCAAATCTTTAAATTCCAACACTTTAATCCATTCAATACTTCACCAAACAAGCCTCACCACTTTTAAATAACGCTAGAACAATTCTAGATCACCAAAGAGTGGCTAAAAAACTCTAGAATGGCAACTTGATTTTCCAAAAATCAAAAAGTAAGCCTTTGAAAACATTTCAAGGTTACTTACATGCATCAATCTTTCTTTCAAGTTCACAACCATATAACACAAAACTATAAGAGTAGAGATAACATCAAAGCATCAAAAATGAAGGTAAGCATGTTAGAAACATATTCATGTTGAATATATAAAGAAAGACTTACAAAAATAAGCTTTTTCAAGCCTTTTCCCTTTAGCCTTCAAACTTTGCTCTCAAATCTCTTTTGTGTTATTTGTTTCAAATGAACTTGTTAAACCCTAAAAGATGAAACAAAATAATATATACCATCCCTAATTGGCCTTGCCGAAAATGGTAGTAGAAGAAAATATCAAGATATTTTCATTTGTTTCATTTAAGTTCAACTTGTCAACTTGCATTTTTTAAATCATTACACTTTAATGAATTATTCAACCAAGTCAACAATTGCAACTCAAAAATATAACACTTATATTTAATTTAGGGTGTTGGCCGAAATTGACAAAAATAAAGGAAAAAGATATTTTCATTTTTCAAACAATTTAAACAAATATCTTAGGAAGTCAAAATCATTTTGACAACCTTTTTCCTTACTTTAAAGTCAACAATATACACTTATAATCATTTCCTAACTTTATCATTTGGTAAGATATTTATATTTTAATTATATTAATTATTTACCAATTAATTAATTAAATACAAATATCTCAAATATATGTATTATATTTACTTTAAACATCTCAAATACATATATAAATGATATATGTCAAATACCTTTATTTGAAAATTATTAATTTGTATTTAATAATATCATATATTAATTACAAATACACATTAATTAGGAAATGATGGTTCGACCCGTTTACATGTATTTTTCGTTTAACCTTTAAACGACTTATAAATAATCAGTATTATTTATAAATGTTGCCCTAGTGCTCTACGAGTATATTTCATTAGTGAGACTCTCTAGATTCAGGTATATCCATCACAAATCTAATTCCGTGTCCATAATTTACCCACCCGTAAATTATGACGACCACAGATAAACTAGCTGAATCATACATGTCGATGTCATTGCATATGTATAATCTCTCTGTCACAAGTATCCGGATAATCCCAGAGATATAGATGTAAACGTCAAATCTCTATAGGTATTATCCCGTCGACGTTTCTATTAGCAATCTCTAAATAACACTCGGAACTTACTTCCGAAGTTTACTGTGGCCACAGATTTACAGATTGCTAATCACATATGGACTATCTATGCTTTGTACACAGAACTGACATATCATATCTTGATACACACAGGATATCCTGAGGATCGGTCCACACCCAACGAATAGACGGAGGTTTGATCTAAATAGATCAGTGACGTGAATGCCATCTAAGTGTGGAGGATGTCTCATACATCCATAGTGGTATCTCAAGTCGAAGGACCACTATGCTACTCAACCCGAGAAGATTCTTATTGACGTTGGTGTACCATCCATTAAGAATCTTCGGTGAGTCATTCAGTGTTTATCCACTATAAACACCTACACGTCTATACGAGTCTCCCCAGACTCATGGTTCATTGGGATAAACCATCAGACCAAGTCCCGATATACGACATGTACTGGTCTCAACGGATTTGACTAACCGACCCGTGTTAGTAAATCTTGACGAGGAACTATGTTTGATAATATACATTTAGCAGTGTCACTTCCCAATATCAATTACAAACTAGTTTTGTAATTGTGTACTACATTATATATTATCAGGCCTTTGTCTAATATATACATATCACTAAACCACATTTAGTTTCAATCTAATCGTAATCAGATCGAATATTATATATATAAACAAGAGGTTGTGTGTAACAATAAATAAATAATATTATGAAAAATAAATTGATCGTATTCATGAATCAGACATAAATACGGTCCAGATTGGCGCTCTGGGCTCCAACCCCAATAATTTCTCCCACTTGATCTTGTGCCAATCCACGGTATCATATACACATCTCAATGTGTATCGTATACCCATGGCTCTTAAAAGCTCACCTCGCACTTAATAGGTAAGGAACAAGAAGTAGGTTCGCTATAACGTATTGAGTTTGTCAAACAAACTCCATCATTTCCCATAGCCAGCATCATTCATATTTTGTAGAATCTAAATTATACATTAATATGACTCTGATGCTACATCAGTATTGTGCTACAGCTACTGAGTTGTCCAAGTATTTAGGGATCAAATCCAAAATACTATGAAGACAACCGCCAGCACAACAACAATACAAAACTTCTAATTTATCAGGTCATTATGCAACTTCATAAGTCAATACTTCATAAGTTGCATCTAATTCCACTCACAAATTAGAATCCTCTGTGACACTCTCACTACATCTACTCCGACTCTTTATGACGTAGACTGTCTAACGTCATAATTAGTCTCAAAACTAATATGACCCAAATGGTTCAGACTGTATTCTCTATGAATTAGAAACTCGTTCTTAATATATCAAAGATCACAAAGAACGTGTTTCAAGATCCATCCCATGGTCTATAGGGTATCAAAAATACTCGTAACAATTACGATTAAATCGATTTCTTTAATCGCACATAATAAAATATTCATTATGTCATCATCAAATGATACATATTTCTTTCGAAAAAGGAATCATCTTTTACAAAAGATGAATACTATATACAAGACACACATTAACTGTCAAACAATTATACTAATTGTCATACAAATAGCTTTGTTGTGTCTTTTATTAGATCATATCTAATGCACGAATAATAGGAGTATCTCACAAGTCTCTTAGTTTTATATCTTATATAAAACTTTATATATAATATAACAGAGACTACTCCCACTTCTTTCACAGAGAAAAGAAGACTTAGGTAAACCTTTTACCACACAAACATCTCATTATTACTATAAAAATGATAATGTTGTTATGATATATAACACTAGAAAGTAATTTGTACGCTCCCACTAACCGTTCAATCACAAATGTGTTCTCTATACTTTGATAAAATCAGACAATCTGACTGATATCAAAATTAGAGAACACAGATTTTCGGAAGACTTATCCGAGTCTACAATAGGCTCTATAAGCTAGCACAGTAAACTGCGATCTCAGCAGAACACAAACTCTAGGGCCATTCCAGAACGAACTCTTCAAACAAAGAAATCACAACCGATCTCTTATCTGAATAAGTCATTCAAAAATGCTACTTTGCATTATTTAGCTAAAATGTACAGTTTAATATCACATTAACCAATATATCTTTAATTTCAATTAGTGTGACTAGAGATAAGTTTCCTCAGAATCTACAATAGATTGATGAGTATAACTTTTCTCACTGTCATACTATAAAGGTCAACCCTTTAATAAGCTCACACTACTTTTGCTGCGCAAACAATGGCACATATCATGAACTAATTCATAATGAAAGCTTACTTAAGTTCAAAACTTGATCGTAGTAAGCTATGAACAATCTTAGATGTATGGTTCAATAGTGAACTTCCAAAGTCGATATCAAATATCGCTTCCATCATAAGTTATAGGATAATTTTATTCGATAAGAAAACAACAGAACCATTAAGTATCAAATACTTGTAAATGATTCTGATATCCTATTAGACTTATATAGAAGATGTATAAGGGTTGTTTCATCTTATTAATTACGTAGTTCCATTTATAATTTATCATTCTCACATTTGACTTCAATAAGTCAAGTCTTTTCTACAATAATTAACATCCGATGTTACACACCAAGTGATAAAACAATTTTATTACTTAGGATCGTCGGAAAGATATTCTATTAAATAGAATACAATATTCTATTAAATAGAATAAATGATAAACTTTTACTTATACCTCCGAAGTAATTTCCATTATATAACTATTATATAAAAGAAATATTTAAATCTCAAACTTTTCAAGATTCAGATTTTCTACCTATACATATCATACATGTAACTGTAGAAATTAATGGAACCTTAATTAAAAAGATGAACTAGTGTTACTGGAGCATATCCCCAAGAGTATTGAAACTAATTCGGTAACATTCAATATCAAACGAATCAAATCATATAAGATTCGACTGCTCCCACTACTCAATTCCATCAAGATGGAATCGTGGAAGAATAATATTGAACAAGAATCATATTCACCGAATAACCTTAGAACTAAATACTTTAAATTAATATGTTTGATCGTATCAAAGATCTTTGAACAGTTCAAAGACATGTAATGAATTTTAAGGATAGAGTTGTCAAAAAACTTCAAATTGAATATATTTGAACAAGTAAACAATGTTCAATCTACGTTTCATCAGAACAGATTGAAAGTTCTTGATACTTTCAAGACTTTCAATATGTGTTCCTTGAAAAACACGTAATTAAGTTATGACAATTCATAAACTAAGTTACGAAGTAAAGAAAACTACCTTAAGCAATTACAATTCATTAAACTACATACACCTTATGTATCAGTTTAATAAATCTGGTGGTCCAATGACAAATCATTGGTTAAACGAGATTTTAATCACCTTCCCGAATATAATATTCATTAAATGGATAAGGATATGTGGTGTGATCTCATATCAAACCATCCTTTACCATACGGAATAAGCATCCAATGCTTAAGTGATAAAATCTCATAAAGCACCGTTCTAAATTATTTATTTTACCGAATAATTTTTCTTAATGTTTATCTCAACGTCAATGACATTACTAGTTATATTTAAAATATATAAAAATTATTTATAAAGAACAAGTAACTATCCAATAGTCGCAAGTTCCGATATCAAATATCAAAACAATCATTAACTAATATTTTAAATAACTAGACGAGAGATCTGGTATCCAATACCTATAGTTTTAGTATTGTGAAAATCGATATTTTCTATACACAACTATATGCATCTCATTTATTTAGCTTTACTATTTGCCTTCAACTATTAACAACAATTGCAAATAATTGATTAGCAAATTGTGTCAAACACATTGCCTCTAAAGGCCACTAAAGCTAAGAAACGACATTACTAGATTTAACAAATAACTAATGGGACTTTCTTAATGCCAGTCAAGAATCTCGAGACATGAACTAATTCAAGTCAATTCTTACTGCATAAGAAACTATTCTCTCTAAAGTATTATATCCTAAAAGGGATATCTATCTAGATTATCTATCATGACTTAGAAACTAAGTCATTAACCATCTTGATTTTTCAAGAAAATTAGAACAACAGTTCCCGATAGTTTAGACCAATCTAATAATATCCTAGTCTAGTAGTATCTAGAATCTATTATAGAATAACTGCAACCAAGAGTCAAGTCAGATAACATATCAAAATATGTGTGCAGTGAATAAAAATTCAATTCTATGAAAAAATAGAATAATGAAACAAACAAGCGGCAATTTCCATAATAATACACACTGCCTAAGTTATGGAATTTTTAAACTTAGCAGTGCCTCCCATTATTTTACGTAATACCGTAATCCCAAAGGAAAAAAGAATTCAATAATTAAATCGAATTCCATAATGGGAAGTGGACCCCATGAATATATTTCGACTCATAGTAGATGCACGGTCTCACCTACGTATATTCATCAGGTAGACAACTCATTTGTTAATCACTCACTAGTGACTCCTGGTTTATGTATTGGACAATTATGACCCATAGCATCACTATTTGTACAGATCATGGTGTTGTTGTACAAATTAACTATGTGACAAAGGAAATTGCCCTTTTATCATTTGTAATTAGATTACCAAGATTACCAAGATATATAAATGATAGAAGGTCCTTATGATTAGTTTCGGATTGAGATGATATGAGATAGTATCAATACACAAAGGTTTAATCATTAAATATCCCTAGTCGGAGTATTATCGAGATTGGACATCGATAATGCGTAAAAGACTAGTATTACACTTGTGCGCGTTGTGGGACCATAACGGCAGAGTTCTCATATATTTGGGTAAAGGATACTCATGCAAGTGTAAAAGGAAGTTGTGTTTACCGATGGTACGGAAACAATTTTGCTCTGGATAGACCCCTCGGAATTCCATTGGTAGTATGACTATGTGTCTATGGAAGTCTGAATCAGGGTATGTGTATTTGGTCTTAACCTGAGACTTGCACCGCTAATACTTGCGACAATCAATATACTTTGGTTTTGGTCGTCCAGGGCTTTAACAAGTTCTATGTACGCCTCTTCTGGGTATATTGAGAATCGTAGTGTGTTGGGTGTGATGTCAAGATGGAAGTATCACTCAAGTCATAGTTGAGATGATGATCACGTAGGATACGGAACTGGTGCTCTTTTATGCTACAGCTATCGGGATATTATGACTAGGTCATGTTTATCCGATTATAGAGACTAGTTACCAGAGATCCGATATGTGCTTCGTACGGGGCAGACACAATTCCAGCCCCAAGCCTTGCACGTGACATCCGATACTGGATCGAAATACGCAATACTACGTATACTACGCCTGATAAAGATTATATATCCTTTAAGAATATTTCTGGAGAATTGGTTAGGCACGGTGCTTTGCTAGAAGCCAACCATGTCTTGTAAATCGGTAAAAATGTAGTACTAGGTACGTACGTGTTCGGATAGTCCGATGACCGAATTTACTGCCTACATATCCGGGGATCTCATGAGTCGCTTCCCGAAGATTCACCGATGACGTATGACTCGCACTTTATTAATCTGGGATTAATTATAAGAGAGAGAGAGAAAATTAATCTGGGATTATTACGGAGACATTTTATGTGGGATAAAATATTATTTAATGAGAGAGAACGATTAATTTGGAATTAATCAATAAATAATATATTTGATATATTATACGAAATTAGATTTCGATGCGGAATTAAAATTAGATTTTAATTCGGGCGAACGAGTTAATTTAGAATTAATTCACTAGCGACGTGAATAGTAATTTTGCTAGGCAAAATTATTTAATTAAATTTGATTTAATTACGTCGCAACGGAAAATTAGTTAATTCAGAATTAGCGAACCCGAGCCCGGGAGTGTTTGCGGGCCCACTCGCATTTCGAATTCAAGTGCGGCCCACAAGTCACATCACGCCACATCACTCGCCATTCAAGTGATGGATGTCTTGTCACTTTTAGTGATTGGCAACCAGTCACTATTCATGAGTGATGTGAGTTGTTGGAAGGCATTAATTGCCATTTTTGCCTCCAAAATTGTCTAAGCCTTTTGGAAAAGCTTTGACTAATTTTTGGTATATGATTTAATTAGGTTTTGGAAACCAAATACAAGACATCTCTCTCTCTCTCTCTTCTCCCACAAGATCGGCCTTGGGCCATTTTTCTTCCTTCTTTCTCCTTCCATGCCGAGAGATGGAAGAAGCTTAGGGGAAATTTTGTGGCAAAATTTCCAAGTGCTAGCACACATTTGGGGTCTTACAAAGGTGATAGGGAAACCTATTCATGAGCTCGGAATCTCAACACAAAGCTTGGAGCTTGGAGGACACCCATGGAGCACCTTGACCGAATGACAGGGAGCCCAAAATCAAGCCATGCTGTGAGCACCTTGGAGGAAAATCTTGAAGAATTTTTGTAGTTCCTCTCATCGCAAAGCCGATCAATGTAAGTATGAATCCGCCATACTTTTTTATGAGTATTCACATGATTTCTATGCTTAATGATCTTGGGACTAACCTAGAAACCCCAAAATGGTATCTTGAGCCTTGTTTAAGCATGAAATTGAAATTAGGGTAAAATTGATTTGAGTATGTTTGGATGAAATTGATTGTTTAAATATGCTTGAATGATGATAACATAGTGTTATGCATGGTCAATTTGATGAAAATTGAATTGGATGAATTTTCCCCAAATTGTTTGGCTTGGCCGAATGGACTAGTGCCCTAAATGTCATGGTAATTTTGTTTTTTGAATCATTGGATGAGTTTGAATGACTTGGGAATTGTTGATTTAGGATTTAATTGGATTGAATTTGGAATTGGGCAAAAATCCCCTAATTACCGTGAGCATTAGCATAAAAAATGAGTTGATTTTTTGATTCAATTGTGTTGGACATAAGTTGATGATGATAAGCATAATTAATTGAGTAAATTGGTGTTTTGGAAATATTAATTTGAGTAATTAATTATGGCTATACACTTAGATTAATTTAATTGTGAAATTTAGATTTTGTGATTTAATTAATTGGGCCAAATTTGGAATTGGGCTTATAAAGTTTTATTTGGGCTTAATGGGCTTGGTTGGGCCAAGTTTGGTTTAGGCTAATTGGTTGGATCCAATTGGGCCCAAAACCATATCAATAAAGTCCAAATATAATTAAATGGACCTTTAATATTTTAATTGGGCCTAATGGGCCTAAATTGGTTTCTTGACAAATAAGTGTGATTCCTTAAATGGGCTTTGGTATTTGGGTTTGACCCATATTGACCAAATCCATGCCTTATGAAATTAATTGAAAGCCCATTGGACTTTAATTAAATTGACATTGGATGTTAATTGGGCTTTGAGACCCGTTAAGATTAGATTTAGAATCTAAGTCGCTAAAGGTTCATAATAAAGTGTAAATATTTAATTTGGAATTAAATAATGAATTAGTATTAAATACAATTAAATTGGAATTAATGTTGTAGTTTAATATAATTCAAGAATTCGTACTTTGAGTACTTATTCTTAAAACGAGTTTGACTCGCGCATAATCATATCGTTGTTTGAACATTGGATGGTCATTAATTTCATATTAATTAATTGGATTAGATTGATTGATAACATACTTTGTGTGAATACATGGATGCGATGTATGAATAATGTATATCAGATGTATATTAGATGGGTGAGGGTAATTTTGGAAATTGTTGTAATAAATTTAAAATTTATTAATTGGACCTGCGTGTCCATCCTATTACCTATTGACTCTTTGTATTTCTCTTCTCACCTATTCCCCTCAATGTAAATGAGGTTTCTTTAGAAGTGTTATGTAATCGGGTAGAAGTAATACTTGTGCTAGCGGGAGAGAGGAAATGAGAGATTTGTTCTAGGAACAATGTGTTAGTATCCATCCGCATATCATTATTATTTTATTTATACGCGCCTTATTATGTTTTTAGAATGCATGTTTAAGGGTGTATGATGATGAGACCTTAACAAAGATAATAAATTGGTTGCCAATTTACGCGAAAAACCCTCAACATATATTAAGCATTTTTCCTTCCATTGAGTGATTCTTACTCAAGATCCAAGATTGACACTGGTTTGTTGGCCAAAGTCAAGACCTTTGTCCGTCGCAGATGTATTTGTATCATGAAGGCTTTGTTCCATATCGGTTTCTTGTCCAAGTTGTGATTTGTTGGCCAAATTCAAGATCACTTCTTGTCCATCGACATCGATTACGAAGCTTTCCAAGGTCAATGGGTTCCTCTTAACTGGGATCATTAAGTTTGTTGTGCCAAAGCTTAGTTGATTCAGAGGAAAAATGTTAGGGAAATATTTGATATATTGGCATATATAAGATATATGTTTCGGACTTGGATGTCCACCTACTGGATCTAGGAATTGGATGTGATCCAATTGATCTTAGAGATCTACCTAGTTAATTATCATACAATTTGTTGGCCAAAGTCAATATTGTGTGTTATTTAACGGGATCCTAGCCCACTAGGAAACAAGGTTTCCCGAGTACTCCACAGAGGGTTAGAGGCTCGCCGAAAAATAGTGGGAGACAAGTATTAAATTTGCAATATTCGTTTAGTTACTTGCCAATACGCGCTCATTTCAATTTTTTTGTCATCTAATTAATATATTAGTGGACTAATATTTAATGTTGTTTTAAATTAAACAGTTGGACTGTATTCAAACTAATTAAATTATAGTTGATTTTATAATTGGATTATAGTAATCAATATAATTGAATTTATCCAATTAATTTATAGTTGATTATATAGTTAGACTATAGTAATCTTTATAATAAATAGTACCTAAAATCGTTGATTCGATAGTTGAACTATTGGAATCAAGATAACTGAAAGATTAACGTTTAGAACATAATCCTGGGTGAAAATGTATTTAAATGGTTTAATTTTCAGATTGGGAATAAAACCTCAGGATAGTCCTGGAAACTAAGAATTTATTCTATTTGATAAAACAACCTCTTGGGCCTAAGCCCGGAGTTGAGCAAATAAGTAGAACTTGATATTTGGAATATTCATGTGATGATAACTTTAGTGCTTAATCCATTATGCTTGCCGCAAAGACTCCTTAATTTCTTAGTCAGAACTAAGGATTAGATCCTTATAATATGATAATGTAATTGAAGGATCTTCATAGATCTATTCTTAGATCTTAGAAGTACAAATTGCAATAGAAAACTCTTGGAGAGTTAATGGCTATACTCAAAGAGACAAAGTCAGACTTTGCAATAGGGCAAGAAGCACAAGGCGCATCTTACTTTGACATTCCAGAAGGCCTAGGCTTGGCCGAAGGCTTCTGGGGAGTGGAAAAGAGCAAAGGCAAAATCATCATAGTCTTCTAGGAAGACAAATGACATATCCCAAGATGTCGGCCTAAATTGTGGCAAAGGGGTCACTGAAGAGTGACTGCCGTATGGACAAGGCAGACATGAAGGAATTGAAGACGGGCAAGGCTCTGACTTCAAGAATGTTTGTCATAAATATGTTCACTACTAGTATTAAAATTGGATTTTAGATACTAAGTGTGGTACGTAAATATGCATTGATGTGCAGAATCTGCTGGTTACCAGAATACTGACTTCAGTTGAGATTTATCTACAAATCGGAAACGGGACGAAAGTCGCTGTTTTAACCGTAGATACCTAAGTTTAGGAACTGCCATTCGGGTGTGTACTTAAACTAGGAAACTGTTAAAATGTACCTAGTTTGACTAGAAACATTATCTCTTCATATCAGGGTTTAACCCGTTGCGGGTATACCTTTATATTCTAGAACACTAAAGTATTTCATTTAATAAAGATGATATGAGATAATCACCTTAGATGTGAATAACAGTATTTATATTTTGAATATAAATAAATCTCGAACGTATGATATGACAAACAAATAGCTCAAAATGAATTAATTAGTTGAAACTTAAAAGTGGCATTGCTGTCTGGGACACAATTAACAAGACTAGTTTATTAGGCAAAGTGCCTAAAACACCTTTTACTTGGTAAAAGTGTAAGTGTCACCGATCTGTTAGCCCTCGTTCATAGTGACGTAAGTGGGCTCATGTCTAGCTAGGCTAGAGGTGGATATGAATATTTTGAAACCTTTACGGATGTGGCATCGAGTTATGGTTATGTGTTTCTTTTGAAACACGAATCGGAAACTTTTGTTGAAATCAAAGAGTTTCGACACGAAGTAGACAAACAGATCGGCTAAAGTATTAAAACCGTCACGGTTAGACCATGATGGAAAATACTTAAGCAATAATTTTCTCAAATACCTGAAAGAGTATAGTATTCTTTCACAGTGGACTCCTCCCGGAACACCTCAATAGAGTGGTGTGTCCGAACAGAGAAACCGAACCTTGTTAGACATAGTAAGGTTAATCATGAGTCGCTCTGAGCTACCATTTCCTTCAAAGGATACGCATTAATCAGTGCAAAACTTATTTTGAATAAGGTTCCATAAAAATCTGTTAGACAGACTTCATATTAGATATGAATAGGAAAGAAACTGGGTTTTCACTTTCCTGAAAATTTGGGAATGTTGGGCATATGTTTGGATGATACCAAACTAGAACCCAAATCGGATAAGTGCCTAATTTTTGGTTATCCTAGGGAAATCAAAGTATAGTACTTATACAACTCACATGAGAACAATTTAATTGTTGCTTACCATGCGGTTTTCCTAAGAGGAATACCGATATGCAGTGGTAAGTGAGAGGAAAGTAAAACTCGATGAAAATCGGAGTAATACTATTCTAGGCACCGATTCCTTAATGGAACACAAATAGTTCATCTAGGATGAAACTATACCAATAATCTTCGAATACACAAGAACCGTGTAAGTCGGAGAGAGTCAGAAAACAACCTGGGAGGTATGGGTTTCTGATCTCACCTCATAAAGATGTCAATCTTTTTGAGGAATATGAACTGACTACATATGAGAAAGTGATACAAGGTATCGACTCCCTATTATGGCAAAGTGCCATGATGTCCGAAATGGATCCCATGTATACCAACTATGTTTAGACACTAGTTGATGTACCGTAAGGCGTTGTGCCTATTGGTACTATATTAGTCTTCAAGGAAGACATACATGGATGGCAACATACCAACGTACAAAGGTAGGCTTGTAGCGAAAATTTATCGTCATCAACATTGTGTCGATTACGACAAAACCTTTTACCTGGTGCCATGAATAAATCCATTTGGATAATGCTTGCTAATACTGCATGTTTCATTTATGAAATATGGCAGCTGAACGTCAAAATCGCTTTCCTTAAAAGGAAACCTTTTGGAGGATGTTTACAACATCCTCACGGTTTTGTCGTACCAAAACGAGCAAACAAGGTTTGCAAGTGAATTAGATCCATGTATGGATTGAAGCAAGCATTGTGTTCTTGAAACTATCATTTTGATGTAATCATAATGGTATATGATTTAATTTAAAAAGAAAATGATTCTTGTGTATATAAGGATATCAGTGGGAGCGCACTGAAAGTGACTATCCTATAAAAATGATGATATGTCATTTCTTGGAAATGATATTCCCATAATACAGTCGGTGAAAGGTTGACTTTCATGAAACATTCTCCGTAGAATCTTGGGAGAAACAACTTTTATTCTAGGAATAAGGATCTACTAGGATAGATCTAAAAGTTGTTGGCACTCTCCGAGAACTCGTACATTGAAATAAATGTACGCGACCTAGTGTCTCATATGCTTTGAGCATTTGGAGTTGCAATCATGCCAATCTAAGTGATGGTCACTCGATTGAAGTTAAGAACATGCTTTAGTATCTTAGAGAACTGAGGATGCTTTCTTATACTATGGAGAATGAGAACTTGAACTAAATGGGTTCACTGCTGCAAGTTTCCTAACCGGTAAAAACGACTATAAGTCATAATAAAGGTACTATAGAGTTTGAATAACGGAACAGTGAGCTGGAAATCTTCCAAGCAAGATATTGTTGCCGAATAAACAACAAAAGCGGGTTATTGCTGCAGCTGAGGCAGCAATATAAGCCATTTGGGTCGATAATAATCCTATTAGATTAGGAGTAGTTCTGTTAGCAGCTGATCTAACAGCACAGGCTAAAGAATTAATGGTCTCATCAACGATCCAGATATATACTTCAAATATTCATTTGATTCGTTCGGATCATACATCGTGGCAATGTGATGATTGAATAAATCGCATCAGATGATAACACTGCAAATCCGCTGACGAAAGCATTTACTCAGCATAAGTTTGAGCGAACCGTACATAGTTCGGGTGTAGGACACTTGAGTGATTGGCTATAGGCCAAGTGGGAGATTGTTGGACAATTATGACCCATAGCATCATTATTTGTACAGATCATGGTGTTGTTGTACAAATTAACTATGTGACAAAGGAAATTTCCCTTTTATCATTTGTAATTAGATTACCAAGATATATTAATGATAGAAGGTCCTTATGATTAGTTCCAGATTGAGATGATATGAGATAGTATCAATCCACGAAGGTTTAATCATTAAATATCCCTAGTCGGAGTATTATCGAGATTGGACATCGATAATGCGTAAAGACTAGTATTACACTTGTGCGCGTTGTGGGAGCATAACGACATAGTTCTCATATATATGGGTATAGGATACTCATGCAAGTGTAATAGGAGGTTGTGTTTACCGATGGTACGGAAACAGATTCGCTCTGGTTAGACCCCTCGGAATTCCATTGGTAGTATGACTATGTGTCTATGGAAGTCCGAATCAGGGTAGGTGTATTTGGTCTTAACCTGAGACTTGCACCGCTAATACTTGCGACAATCAATATACTTTGGTTTTGGTCGTCCAGGGCTTTAACAGGTTCTGTGTACGCCTCTTCTGGGTATATTAAGAATCGTAATGTGTTGGGTGTGATGTGAAGATGGAAGTATCACTTCAGTCATAGTGGAGATGATGATCACGTAGGATACGGAACTGGTGCTCTTTCATGCTGCAGCTATCGGGATATTATGACTAGGTCATGTTTATCCGATTATAGAGACTAGTTACCAGAGATCTGATATGTGCTTCGTACGGGGCAGACACAATTCCAGCCCCAGGCCTTGCACGTGACATCCGATACTGGATCGAAATACGCAATACTACGTATACTACGCCTGATAAAAATTATATATTCCTTTAAGAATATTTCTGGAGAATTGGGTAGGCACGGTGCTTTGCTAGAAGCCAACCATGTCTTGTAAATCGTAAAAACGTAGTACTAGGTACGTACGTGTTCGAATAGTCCGATGACCGAATTTACTGCCAACATATCTGGGGATCTCATGGGTCGCTTCCCGAAGATTCACCGATGACGTATGACTCGCACTTTATTAATCTGGGATTAATTATAAGAGAGAGAGAGAAAATTAATCTGGGATTAATTATAAGAGAGAGAGAAAATTAATCTGGGATTAATTACGGAGACATTTTATGTGGGATAAAATATTATTTAATGAGAGAGAATGATTAATTTGGAATTAATCGATAAAATAATATATTCGATATATTATACGCAATTAGATTTCGACGTGGAATTAAAATTAGATTTTAATTCGGGCGAACGAGTTAATTTAGAATTAATTCGCTAGCGACGTGAATAATGCTAGGTAAAATTATTTAATTACGTCGCAACGGAAAATTAGTTATTTCGGAATTAGCAAACCCGAGCCCGGGAGTGTTTGTAGGCCTACTTGCATTTCGAATTCAAGTGCGGCCCACAAGTCACATCACGCGTCACATCACTCGCCATTCAAGTGATGGATGTCTTGTCACTTTTAGTGATTGACAACCAGTCACTATTCATGAGTGATGTGAGTTGTTGGAAGGCATTAATTGCCATTTTTGCCTCCAAAATTGCCTAAGCCTTTTGGAATGCTTGACTAATTTTTGGTATATGATTTAATTAGGTTTTGGAAACCAAATACAAGACATCTCTCTCTCTCTATTCTCCCTCAAGATTATGTTGGACAATTATGACCCATAGCGTCACTATTTATACAGATCATGGTGTTGTTGTACAAATTAACTATGTGACAAAGGAGATTGCTCTCTTATCATTTGTGATTAGATCACCAAGATATATAAATGATAGGAGGTCCCTATGATTTGTTCCTGGATTGAGAATGATATGAGATAGTATCAGTCCACGAATGATAAATCATTAAATATCCCTAGTTAGAGCATTGCCGAGATTGGACATCGATAAATACGTAAAAGACTAGTATTACACTTGTGCGCGTTGTGAGGGCACAACGACATATTTCTCATATATTTGGGTATATGATACTCATGCAAGTGTAATAGGAGGTTGTGTTTTACCGATGGTACGGGAAACAGCTTCGCTCTGGATAGACCCCCTCGGAATTTCATTGGTAGTATGACTATGTGTCTAAGAAAGTCTGAAATCAGGGTAGGTGTATTTGGTCTTAACCTGAGACTTGCACCGCTAATACTTGCGACAATCAATATGCTTTGGTTTTGGTTGTCCAGGGCTTTAATCGGTTCTGTGTACGCCTCTTTGGGTATATTGAGAATCGTAGTGTATTGGGTGTGATGTCAAGACGGAAGTATCACTCCAGTCTTAGTAGAGATGATGGCCATGTAGGATACGGGACTGGTTTTCTTAAATGCCGCAGCTATCGGGATAAAATGATAAGGTCAGGTTTATCTGATTATAGAGACTAGTTACCAGCATCTGACATGTTCTTCGTCCGGGGCAGACATAATTCCAGCCCCAGGCCTAGCACGTGATCATCCGATACTGGATCGACATACGTAATACTACGTATACTACGCCTGATATAGATCGTTTATTCCTGTAAGGATATTTCTGGAGAATTGGGTAGGCATGGCGCTTTGCTAGAAGCTAACTTGTCTTGTAAATCAGTATAAATGTAGTACTTGGTACTTATGTATTTGGATAGTCCGACTACCGAATTTACTGCCAACATATCTGGGGATCTCATGGGTCGTTTCTCGAAGATTCACCGATGATGAGTATGACTCGTTCTTTAATTAATCTGGGATTAATTAGTTGAGAGAGAAAATTAATCTGGGATTAATTGCGGAGATATTTTATCTGGGATAAAATATCAATTAAAGAGAGATAACGATTAATTTGGAATTAATCGATAAAATAATATATTCGATATATTATACGAAATTGGATTTTGACGCGGAATTAAAATTAGATTTTAATTTGGGCGAACGAGTTAATTTAGAATTAATTCGTTAGCGACGTGAATAGCAATTATGATGGCATGATTATTAATCAATTAGATTAATAACGACGCAACAGAAATTCATTAATTTGGAATTAGCGAACTCGAGCCTGGGATTTTTTGCGAGCGCATTCGTATTTCGAATTCGAGTGCGGCACGGAAGTCAAATCAAGCGTCAAATCATTAGTCACATCAACCGTCAAATCACTTGTCACTTTGAGTGATGTAACAATTTGATTGATTGAGTGATGGGAGTCGTTGGAGTTGTTGGATGGCTTTGAAAGCCTTGACTTTTGAAAGAAAGAAAAATGTGTATATGATTTTTTGAAAATCAATTACCATTTTTTGACACAACCTAACTGTAGGCATTGCATTTTTGCATACCAGCCCCGATGATGAGCCTTGTACGGAGGCACCACCTTTTAACTCGTGGAAGTCGCGGAAAAAGTCGTCGGAAAGGAGAAGTCAAGAATTGACATGTTAATGGTTTTGATTCGCTAAGTTCGCTCAGAGTTCGCTTGTTGAATCTTCGTTTCAAGGTATATCTTTGGCCCGAAATTGCCGCAAACCACTCTAAACCCTAAATCTTTTGCCACCGTAAGCCATGCAAATCCATTCAATTCATCCACCTTTCCTTTATTTTCCAAATCATTAAATAACCCTTACCCCACACCAATACCTATCAATTTAATAAGCTTTCCTTTTCAATAAAAGCCATCCCTCTCTCTCACCTTTACCTACACGTCCCTTTCCATTTTCATTTCAACAAAAATAAAGCCAAAAACATTAAAAAACTCACCCACTCACACGTCCAAATTCAACCATGCATGCCCCCATTTCCTTTTCATTAAATCAACAAAACAAAACACCTCATGTCCCCAATCCCCATACATTTTTTGCCTACCCATTAAATGAAACCAACTCACCTCATCTCCCACCAAATAACAAACATTTAATAATTGCCTTCTTCCCCACTCACCCTTATAAAAACCAAACCTTTGAACCCTTCTTCGATTAGCTAGGAGCCATGCACGTGAAAGACAAATACATAGACCCTAAAGCACCACTTCAACCCCTCGACTTCACGCCCAATTGCCACTAGAACAAGCCACCTAGCACGCCCACTACAGCCACTGAAATAAGCTCCACTTCACGCCCAATTGCCACTAGAACAAGCCACCTAACAGCCCTTGAAATAAGCCCTCCATACTGCCCCTAAACTCACGCCACTACAGCAGCCCTAATACGTCATTCAGCCCCTCAATCAGCCCTCTACTCACACGCAAGAACCCCTGAAATAACCTCTCAACCTCACGCCAAAGTACCCCTGAAGACACTCCCCTTGACCTTCACGGCATCAATCCATCTCCACCAAAAAGGATCAAAGCCCTTTACTCTTGATCTCTCGGCCACAAACGCATGATCATTGACAGCCCCTAACCTTCAACCAGCTCACTACCGAGGCTCATTCCCTTCAAGCTGAACCGAGACCTGAAAATACCGAGCATTACACCTCACCTTGCCGAGACCTATAACTCCTTGAAAGCCCTTCACCCTTCACGTCATCAGCCCTAGATCCTTATACGCAAACAAATTAAAGTCATCTGCTCCATTTAACCAACCATTTTCACGCCACAAAGCCATTGAACTGCACGCCAAATTACCTCTCATATTCACGTCCATATTGTTCTCTTTATACCCAAGCAGTTCACGTCCATATTATCCTCCTTATAGTAGCCCACTGTCACACCATTTGCACGCATTTCAGCCCCTCCATGCACGCCTAGCAGCCCCTGCAAACCAGAATATTTTCAGGCCAATAATACCTCCTTATCTCACGTATTTCAGCTCCTCCATGCACGCCTAGCAGCCCCTGCAAACCAGAATATTTTTCAGGCCAATAATACCTCCTTACAGCAGCCCTCTCTCACACATTTCAGCCCCTATGCATGTAAAATAAACCAAAGACCCTAAGCCACTGCCGAGCCCCCCTAACTCCCTTGAAACCGAGAGAAAATAACCCATAATTCACGTAGGAACTGCCCCAAAATTGCACCCAAAACAGCAGCGAAACGGAGTGTAGACGGCGAACGAAATAACGAAACAGCGAAGGAAATGTCAAAACAGTGAACCGGCGCAATTGCGGTATCTTAAGATATTCCGACGGCCGTATAACGCGTCTCCAAACAACGACAAAAAAAGGTTAGACCTGAGGGCACCTATTATTGATTTTTCTCACATGAAATAATGATTTAGAAAATTTATTTTATGATATTTTGGCATGAGTAGTTAGTATAACACGTTATTAAATGTATTTGCATGAAATAATGACTTAGGAAATATTTTTAGCATGAATATTTATTTTTGTATGTTGTTTGAAATTTATCCACATAAAGTAATGTCTTAGAATATGTGTTTTATAATGTCTAGCATGAATAATTAATTAGATATGTTATTTAATTTGGGTTATGTAAATTAATAACGTAGTAAAGCATGTAATTATTTTTCTGTCTCATGAATATTATTAGTTAGATATGTGATGTAATTTTTTTGGTGAATGAATGTGTGTGTTCTTTTTTTGTGGTATATTGGATGGAAACCCGGACATAAATTCCATAGCCGAATCCGAATGGACGGTAATATGGTTTGCACTCGGGATACAATGCCCCGTACCACTTAATAGGCTCACATGTTTCATTTCACTCAAATTTGTATTCGAAGCATGATTATGTTGTTGTAATGTTATTTTATTTTAAGCATGACGTAATTAATTATTTTTGTGTTAAGAATTTAAATCGTGGTGTGTTTAGATTACTATTCATGTAGTATGTTTGATGAATGATATTGGATGTCTTGTAGACTTGGTTAAAATCGCACAAATCCATTTATTACAAATGACATGAGTAAGGGACCATTCCGAACCCAACGGTTTGAGGTCTTCCCTTGCGAGGGGTGAGTGCGACCTTAAATCATTTTCCCGGTTCACACCGGGGGGCGACTCCATTATTCTCCGGTTAGTTTACCCCGTGGGCTACTCCGTACTCCCAACTAGGCCCTGAGCCTAGAACAGCATGCGTCGCCCAGTTTCTGTGTCCTACAGTCTGGCGACTCCACTGGGGATAGAGAATCGGCCTCGAAATATGTCTTGTAATGTTTGAATTTGTGTTTTAATTAACCATGTTTACTGTGGGTTTATGGAATTTAATCAAAGGCATTGTTAGGGCAAGGTGATGGTTTTGTGTATTCCTTCATTCACTACCTTTTAATAAGGAAAAGCTGTGAAGGCACCTAGATAATCATTTTCCTTGGTGATGGTTAGTGTCTTCCTTCATTCACTACCTTTTTATAAGGAAAAGCTGTGAAGATACCTAGATAAACATCTCAGGTGATAGACTAATTTGGAGGACTCGTTGTTTATTCCTGTCACCAAGCGATAAGAGCCTGAGGGGCTAGGGTACTTAAGAGAGCCTCGCTCCACCTTCCCTCTGGGGAATCTACAACGGGAAGTCCATTTGACAGTTAATCACATACCTTAACTTGTTGGCATATAAGGTGCACTCACTTGGTCGTTTGAACCCTTGAGTGGGGAGTCCTAGTTGTGAGTAATCCTTTGTCAATGAGGGCCTTTGTTTACATTCCTGAAACCTACACATGAACCTTAGTTTTTATGACCTTTAGAAAATATTTAGTATTGCTTGTGTTTTGGACCATTATCATTTGGATTCAGTTGGACTGATTGTCAATAAATGTGAACTTGTTGGGCCATTTAAACATGGACAAGTTCATGTCCTTTGACCATTGGGCCAAAAGCTTCTAAAATGTCAATGGGCCATTCTGTGTTTAGGGCTTCTTATTATTTGGAGTTATTTAGTTATATTATTGCAAAATGTAAACTTGTTGGGCCTTTTCAACTGGGACAAGTTTGCACTACGCAATAGTGTGATTAGATATTTTGAAATGATAACGAGCCAATTAGGGTAAATTTTTTTATGAGCTTATTTATTCCATACATCTCACGCATATCATCCATACATGCATCATGCTAACCCTTGTGTTCAAAAAGCCATCATAGATATCTGTTGGTTAGAAAAAGAAGACTTGTCAAGAAGAGTTTAAAAAACATGGATATTGGGAAAAGAAGCCAAGAAACAGAAGACCATTACGGGGCATTCAAAAGAAAAAAAAAAAGAAAAAAAAAAAGAAAAAAAAAAGAGAAAAAAATGAAAAAAAAAAAGAGAAAAGAAAAAAAATGATTGTTTTTTAGTCTTTGATAGTTTGACATAAGTCCGATGACAAAATTGTTTGCTTCAGGATGAAATCTTAGAAATGATAAACTCTTGATATGCTTTTATCTGATGCTTTGAATAGTTGATCTATGCCAGACTCATAAGCACTTCACTATAGGATCTTAGCAGTTGAAGCCTAAATAGTCGACAAGATGATTAGTTGAAGAGATGGTGGATCAGTGAATGACCGTTTGCCTGGATGTCCATCCTGGTTTACTTATGCTACAATATATGATATGGTTGGAAACAAAGAAAAAGTCTCTGAAAAGAAAAGAAGAAAATAGACCACCTATAACCGATAAGCGTGAAGCTACCCATGGGCGAGTATTAGGACCACCATGAGGAGAAATGCTACCTTAAAGGGTAGGTGTGTAAAAAAAAAACGAAAGAAAGGAAGAGACAAGAAAAGAAAAAAAAGAAAATCATATCATGTTGAGTATGCTGAAGTAATCGCAGAGTATGATCAAGACATCTAGGTTGATTAGACCCACTAATCCAATTCTTCGAGATGAAATCATCAAGTTGTCTTACTTAAGGATTAAGCTGCGAAAGAGCCTCGGCACACACGCACTTTGAGTCTGGTTCAGATCATTTATTCAAAAACTCAGATTTGAGTTACATTGAGTATTTTGAAGGTTCTCTGGTTTCATCATAGGCATTCCTTGAGGACAATGATATGTATAACTATTGAGACTAGTTCATAGCTTAAAATATAGCATGGAATGCCCCACCATGTGGTTCATCTTGTCCAAGTACAAAAAATGAAGGACAGAAAGCTAAACTGAGACTGGGGGCGACCAATTTACCACCCCCCCGAATAAGGGATGTACAGAGAACTTGAGTCATGACACAAACGAGGATTGGACAACCATCGGAAAATAACCAACATAATGAAATTGTAAATAGGCTCTGGGGGGTGACCAAAGAGAGCCATAGGCAAAAGACACCGGGGGAATTGGCAGAAGACCTAACCCAACAGAATAGGAAATTCATCCATGCATGCATGCATACACGTAATACACTTGCATCCTTTTTTTATCTTGTTTTGTTCACAGGTTTTAAAGAAAAAAAGAAAAAAATGAAAAAAAAGAAGAATAAGAAAGAAAGCGACAAATGTAAGAAAATCAGAAACAGCAACGCACAATCACAGTTCGGGAAGAAAGCCCAGGGGAATAAAGCCCACATCCATTATCAGTCTTTTCCGAAAATGGCACTTTGGGGTGAAGCCCACATCATTACCAGTATTGGTCTGGCCAAATATGGCATGCTGGGGGCGAGGCCCACATTAGTATCAGTATTACCAGGTTATGGCACAGCGGAAATGGAGCACGGGTTGAGGCCCACATCATTATCAGTCCTTGCCGAAAATGACACTCTGGGGGCGAAGCCCAAATCAGCATCAGTATTGGTTCAAAAATGGACCACTCTCACATCAGCATTGGTTTGGAAATGGACCGCTATCACATCAGCATTGGTTCAGAAATGGACCGATATCGCATTAGCAACGGTTCAGAGATGGGCCGCTATCACATCAGCAATGGTTCGAAAATGGACCACTCTCACATCAGCAATGGTTCGGAAATGGGCCGCTCTCACATCAGTTATGGTTCGGAAATGGACCACCATCACATCAGCAATGGCGCTCCAAAATAGGGCACAATCATCACTTGCCGAAAATGGCGCTCCAAAATGGGGTACACTCATCATATGCCGAAAGTGGCACAACCAGACCAATTCAGTTCGGGAATAAAGCCCAAATTCAGTACATTCAGGAAGAAAGCCTGCATTCAGCTCAGTTCGGGAATAAAGCCCTCATTCAATAAAGTTCAGGAAGAAAGCCTGCATTCAGTACAGTTCAGGAAGAAAGCCTGCATTCAACTCAAATCGGGAACAAGACCCACATTTCAGGGAAGAAAACCCTCATCTCAACTCAAATCGGGAACAAGACCCACATTTCAGGGAAGAAAACCCTCATCTCAACTCAAATCGGGAACAAGACCCATAGTTCAGGGAAGAAGACCCTCACAACTCAACTCAAATCGGGAACAAGACCCACATTTCAGGGAAGAAGACCCTCACAACTCAACTCAAATCGGGAACAAGACCCACAGTTCAGGGAATAAGACCCTCATCTCAACTCAAATCGGGAACAAGACCCACAGTTCAGGGAAGAAGACCCTCACAACTCAACTAAAATGGGAATAAAGCCCAGGGGAATAAAGCCTCATCTCAGTGCAGTTTGTGAACAAAGCCCACAGTCCAGACAGTCAGGGGAATAAAGCCTCATCTCAACAGTTCGGGAACAAAGCCCACAGTCAATACAATTCAGGAACAAAGCCACACAGTCAGCTCAGATCAGGGAACAATGCTCACATTCAGTACAATTCGGGAACAAGGCCCACAGTCAACACAGTTGGGGAATAAAGCCCACATTCATTACAGTCAGAGGAACAAAGCTCACATTCAACACAATTCGGGAAGAAGGCCCAGTGGAATGAAGCCCTATCTCAACACAATTCAGGAAAAAAGCCTAGGGGAATATAGCCATATCATAACACAGTTCGGGAAGAAAGCCTAAGGGAATAAAGCCCTATCTTGACACAATTCGGGAAGAAAGCCTAAGGGAATAAAGCCCTATCATAACACAGTTTGGGAAGAAATCATGAGGGAATAAAGCCTTATCTTGACACAGTTCGGGAATAAAGCCTTTTCTTGACACAATTCGGGAAGAAAGCCTAGGGGAATAAAGCCTGAGGGAATAAAGCCCTATCTTGACACAATTCGGGAAGAAAGCCTAGGAGAATAAAGCTCCCTCTCATCACAGTTCGGGAATAAAGCTCAGGAGAATAAAGCTATCTCTCAACCGTTCGGGAATAAAGCCCAGAAGATTAAAGCTCTTTCTCAACCGTTCGGGAATAAAGCCCAGGAGAATAAAGCTCTCTCTCAGCACAGTTCGGGAATGAAGCCCACCTTCGAAACAACTCGGGAACAAAGCTCGGGGGAATAAAGCCTCACCTCAACAGTTTGGAAACAAAGCTCGAAGGAATAAAGCCTCATCTCAACAGTTCGGGAACAAAGCTCGGGGGGAATAAAGCCTCATCTCAACAGTTCTTGTACAAAGCTCGGGGGAATAAAGCCTCATCTCAACAGTTCGGGAACAAAGATCGAGGGAATAAAGCCCTATCTCAAGAAGTTCGGGAACAAAGCCTAGAGGATGAAAACACTCTGCCATCACATTCATCTAAGTCGTAGTTTCGGGATGCGTCCCAGGATCGAGCTCCACTGCGTCATCAACTCAGTTCAGAGCAATAGGCGAACCAGGCAGCAGCTGGCCAGCCAGGTAAGTAAAAATGCATTGCACGAACTTTGATAGGATTGTCATTGTCACACATTGAACAAGTCCCATCAAAGTGGGGGCGACTGTAGGCATTGTATTTTTGCATACCAGCCCGATGATGAGCCTTGTACGGAGGCACCACCTTTTAAGTCGTGGAAGTCGCGGAAAACGGTCGTCGAAAAGGAGAAGTCAAGAATTGACATGTTATTGGTTTTGATTCGCTAAGTTCACTTAGAGTTCGCTTGTTGAATCTTCGTTTCAAGGTATATCTTTGGCCCGAAATTGCCGCAAACCACTCTAAACCCTAAATCTTTTGCCACCGTAAGCCATGCAAATCCATTTAATTCATCCACCTTTCCTTTATTTTCCAAATCATTAAATAACCATTACCCCACACCAATACCTATCAATTTAATAAGCTTTCCTTTTCAATAAAAGCCATCCCTCTCTCTCACCTTTACCTACACGTCCCTTTCCATTTTCATTTCAACAAAAATAAAGCCAAAAACATTAAAAAACCCACCCACTCACACGTCCAAATTCAACCATGCATGCCCCCATTTCCTTTTCATTAAATCAACAAAACAAAACACCTCATGTCCCCACACGTTTTTTGCCTACCCATTAAATGAAACCAACTCACCTCATCTCCCACCAAATAACAAACATTTAATAATTGCCTTCTTCCCCACTCACCCTATAAAAACCAAACCTTTGAACCCTTCTTCGATTAGCTAGGAGCCATGCACGTGAAAGACAAATACATAGACCCTAAAGCACCACTTCAACCCCTCGACTTCACGCCCAATTGCCACAAGAACAAGCCACCTAGCACGCCCACTACAGCCACTGAAATAAGCTCCACTTAACGCCCAATTGCCACTAGAACAAGCCACCTAACAGCCCTTGAAATAAGCCCTCCATACTGCCCCTAAACTCACGCCACTACAGCAGCCCTAATACGTCATTCAGCCCCTCAATCAGCCCTCTACTCACACGCAAGAACCCCTGAAATAACCTCTCAACCTCACGCCAAAGTACCCCTGAAGACACTCCCATTGACCTTCACGGCATCAATCCATCTCCACCAAAAAGGATCAAAGCCCTTTACTCTTGATCTCTCGGCCACAAACGCATGATCATTGACAGCCCCGAACCTTCAACCAGCTCACTACCGAGGCTCATTCCCTTCAAGCTGAACCGAGACCTGAAAATACCGAGCATTACACCTCACCTTGCCGAGACCTATAACTCCTTGAAAGCCCTTCACCCTTCACGTCATCAGCCCTAGCTCCTTATACGCAAACAAATCAAAGTCATCTGCTCCATTTAACCAACCATTTTCACGCCACAAAGCCATTGAACTGCACGCCAAATTACCTCTCATATTCACGTCCATATTGTTCTCTTTATACCCAAGCAGTTCACGTCCATATTATCCTCCTTACAGCAGCCCACTGTCACACCATTTGCACGCATTTCAGCCCCTCCATGCACGCCTAGCAGCCCCTGCAAACCAGAATATTTTTCAGGCCAATAATACCTCATTATCTCACGTATTTCAGCCCCTCCATGCACGCCTAGCAGCCCCTGCAAACCAGAATATTTTTCAGGCCAATAATACCTCCTTACAGCTGCCCTCTCTCACACATTTCAGCCCCTATGCATGTAAAATAGACCAAAAACCCTAAGCCACTGCCGAGCCCCCCTAACTCCCTTGAAACAGAGAGAAAATAACCCATAATTCACGTTGGAACTGCCCCAAAATTGCACCCAAAACAGCAGCAAAATGGAGTGTAGACGGCGAACGAAACAGCGAAATAGTGAAGGAAATGTCAAAACAGTGAACCGGTGCAATTGTGGTATCTTAAGATATTCCGACGGCCGTATAACGCGTCTCCAAACAACGACAAAAAAAAGGTTAGACCTGAGGGCACCTATTATTGATTTTTCCCACATGAAATAATGATTTAGAAAATTTATTTTGTGGTATTTTGGCATGAGTAGTTAGTATAACACGTTATTAAATGTATTTGCATGAAATAATGACTTAGGAAATATTTTTAGCATAAATATTTATTTTTGTATGTGTTTGTTTGAAATTTATCCACATAAAGTAATGTCTTAGAATATGTGTTTTATAATGTCTAGCATGAATAATTAATTAGATATGTTATTTAATTTGGGTTATGTAAATTAATAACGTAGTAAAGCATGTAATTATTTTTCTGTCTCATGAATATTATTAGTTAGATATATGATGTAATTTTTTTTGTGAATGGAATGTGCATTCCTTTTTTTGTGGTATATTGGATGGAAACCCTGACATAAATTCCATAGCCGAATCCAATGGACGGTAATATGGTTTGCACTCGGGATACAATGCCCCGTACCACTTAATAGGCTCACATGTTTATTTCACTCAAATTTGTATTCGAAGCATGATTATGTTGTTGTAATGTTATTTTATTTTAAGCATGACGTAATTAATTATTTTTGTGTTAAGAATTTAAATCATGGTGTGTTTAGATTACTATTCATGTAGTATGTTTGATGAATGATATTGGATATCTTGTAGACTTGGTTAAAATCGCACAAATCCATTTATTACAAATGACATGAGTAAGGGACCATTCCGAACCCAACGGTTTGAGGTCTTCCCTTGCGAGGGGTGAGTGCGGCCTTAAATCATTTTCCCGGTTCACACCGGGTGGCGACTCCATTACTCTCCGGTTTAGTCCCCCGCGGGCTACTCCGTACTCCCAACCGGGCCGCGAGCCCGGGACAACATGCGTTGCCCAGTTTCTGTGTCCTACACTAACACTTCTCTCATCTCTATCTTTTCTCCCATTCTCACGCCCAAAGTGGGCTGTTCTTGAGCTTCTAGTTTGCTCACTGTCGTAAGCAGTAAGAGAAGAAAATGAGTGATTTTGTTGCAAAATCAAGGTACTAGCACACTCCGGAGTCGTCTGTAGGTGATAGGGAAACCCACCCGTGTGCATGGAATCGTTTCATCACAAGCTTGGAGCTTGCATGAAGGACCAAAGCCGAATTTGAGGACTGAAAAATCTGCCAGTGCCGAGCACCTTAGAGGAGTAGAAAATTATTTTGTTCGTTGCCGCGTCACTCAACCGATCGATGTGAGTATTCCGCAACTCCCTCGATGTATTCGCACTTATTTTCTTGCTTGATAATTGATCCTTGGGACCTTAGAGAATTCCAATAGATTCGGCCTTGGGCTATTTTTCTTCCTTCTTTCTCCTTCAATGCCGAGAGATGGAAGAAGCTTAGGGGAAATTTTATGGCAAAATTTCCAAGTGCTAGCACACATTTGGGGTCTTACAAAGGTGATATGGAAACCTATTCATGAGCATGGAATCTTAACACAAAGCTTGGAGCTTGGAGGACACCCATGGAGCACCATGACCGAATGACAAGGAGCACAAAATCAAGCCATTGCCGTGAGCACCTTGGAGGAAAAGCTTGAAGAATTTTCGTTGTTCCTCACATCGCAAAAGCCGATCAATGTAAGTATGATTCCTTCATACTTCTTATGAGTATTCACATGATTTCTATGCTTAATGATCTTAGGACTAACCTAGAAACCCAACATTACGGTCCTGGTCGTTTCTCGTTGTGACTGCTAAGGCAGGCCCACAAGGAGACGTACCAATGTTAAACTCGTCAATGATAAACTCAAGCTACTTGCGTAACCCTGACAGCTAGGGCACGTTTAGGATTGCGCTTTCGCTTGAATTTATCTAGTATCTGACATACATCTGGTATAAATAAATCCATATCGGCTATACCCTCACAGAAGAGGCACGGTCTCAGATGTAGTCCCGAAAAAATATTCATAAATCGTATTGACAAGACGGACCATGTAATATGCATCAAATACATAAATTACATAAAACCTTATTATTTAGGGAATTTTCGCAAAAGATTCTTTTAATTTATTTAATCAAATTAAAAAAATACATGCATGCAACAAGTAAATAATAAATTAAACATTGAATTTAAAAGGCATAATCATATTAGGGTGGCCAGAATCAGACTCGCTCTGATACCATTTTGTTGGGGTTTTATGTCGGAAATCGGGTAACGCGGCGGAAACGCGGAAAATCAAAATTTTCCGATTTCAAAATTTTCTTGGATCAATTAAATAAACTTATTTATTTAATTACCCAATTTTCAAATTCTGAAAAATTACACAAGAGATCAAATTTCTTGGTAATTACCGAATTGCCCCATAACTTTGTAAATTGATCATTTTAGTCCATAAATTGTCAAATACAATTTTGGATGATTCTAAATCACTTCTAAAATGATTTCCAACATATCCAATACATCAAAATCATATTTTCAATAAATCCCCAAACTTTTCTGAAATTACCGAGAGTACCCCACCTTTTCGGTTTATTACAATTTGGTCCTTTTGAGTTCTAAACATGCCAAGATCAAATCCAATCAATCCAAAATTTTAAATGCATCATATAAATTACATAATACATCACATATATAAAAAGACCCAAATTTGGACAGGGTTATGAACCCTAATTTTTAAATTTCATCAAATTGAGTAATTTTACCAAATCTTTAAAATCCAACACTTTAATCCATTCAATACTTCACCAAACAAGCCTCACCACTTTGAAATAACTCTAGAAAAATTCCAGGTCACCAAGGAGTGGCTAAATAACTCTAGAATGGAAACTTGAATTTCCAAAAATCAAAAAGTAAGCCTTTGAAACCATTTCAAGGTTACTTACATGCATCAATCTTTCATTCAAGTTCAGACCCATATAAACACAAAATATAAGAGTAGAGATAACATCAAAGCATCAAAAAATGAAGCTAAACCTGTTAGAAACATGTTTCAGGTTGAAGACATTAAAGAAAGACTTACAAAAATAAGCTTTTTCAAGCCTTTTCCCTTTAGCCTTCAAACTTTGCTCGCAACTCTCTTCTGTTTTATTTTGGTTTCAAATGAACTTGTTAAACCCTAAAAGATGAAATAAAATAATATATACCATCCCTAATTGGCCTTGGCCGAAAATGGTAGTAAGAAAATATCAAGATATTTTCATTTGTTTCATTTAAGTTCAACTTGTCAACTTGCATTTTTAAATCATTACACTTTAATGAATTATTCAACCAAGTCAACAATTGCAAGTCAAAAATATAACACTTATATTTAATTTAGGGTGTTGGCCGAAATTGACAAAAATAAAGGAAAAATATATTTTTCATTTTTCAATTAATTTAAACAAATATCTTAGGAAGTAAAAACCATTTTAACAACCTTTTTCCTTTACTTTAAAGTCAACAATATACACTTATAATAATTTCCTAATTTTATCATTTGGTAAGATATTTATATTTTAATTATATTAATTATTTAACAATTAAATAAATAATTAATTAATTAAATACAAATATCTCAAATATATGTATTATATTTACTTTAAACATCTCAAATACATATATAAATGATATATGTCAAATACATTTATTTGACAATTTATTAATGTGTATTTAATAATATCATATATTAAATACAAATACACATTAATTAGGAAATGACGGTTTTGCCCGTTTGCATGTATTTTTCGTTTAACCTTTAAACGACTTATAAATAATCAGTATTATTTATAAATATTGCCCTAGTTCTCTACGAGTATATTTCATTAGAGAGAATCTCTAGATTCAGGTATACTTGTCACAAAATCTAATTTCGTGTCCATAATTTACCCACGCGTAAATTATGACGACCACGAATAAACTTGCTGAATGATACAGGTCGAGGTCATTGCATACGTATAATCCCTCCGTCACAGGTATCCGGATAATCCTAAAGATATAAATGTAAACGTCAAATCTCTATAGGTATTATCCAGTCGACATTTCTATTAGCAATCTCTAAATAACACTCGGAACTTACCCAAAGTTTATTTTGGCCACAGATTTAACAGATTGCTAATCACATATGGACTACCTATGCTCTGTTCACAGAACTGGCGGATCCTATATTGATACACAAATGATATCCTAAGGATCGGTCCACACCCAACGAACAGGCGGAGGTCTGATCTAAATAGATCGGTGACGTGACTACCATCTATGTGTGGAGGATGTCTCATACATCCATAGTGGTATCTCAAGTCGAAGGACCACTATGCTACTCAACCCGAGAAGATTCTTATTGATGTTGGTTTACCATCCATTAAGAATCTTCGGTAAGTCATTCAATGTTTATCCACTATAAACACCTACACGTCTATACGAGTCTCCCCAGACTCATGGTTCATTGGGATAAACCATCGGACCAAGTCCCGATATACGACATGTACTGGTCTCAATAGATTTGACTAACCGACCCGTGTTAGTAAATCTAGACTGTGAACTATGTTTGATAACATACATTTCGCAGTGTCACTTCTCATTGTCAATTACAAACTAGTTTTGTAACTGTGTACTACATTATATATTATCGGGCCTTTGTCTAATATATACATATCACTAAACCATATTTAGTTTCAATCTAATCGTAATCAGATCAAATATATATATATATATATATATATATATATATATATATATATATATATATATATATATATAAACAAGAGGTGTAACCATAAATAAGTAATATTATGGAAAAATAAATTGATCGTATTCATGAATCAGACATAAACACGGTCCGGATTGGTGCTTTGAGCACCAACCCCAACAGTTAACCCATCACACTACATCTAATTTTTTACCGGAGCGACCTAAGTTCCGAGCACTTTACCCTTACACTAATGATGATATTGGATATAAGTAGTAAGAACTTATCCTTCTCCGTATTGACAAGAAAGACCTTCTAATAATGCTCCAACATTACTAATATTATTACTTAAAATAAAGTAATCACCTAATCATGAGAGATTTATGACAATCAAGTTTATAATTTAATTAGTTCAAAATTTTAATTTAAAACACGTTTTACATATCCAATATATCTTATGCATAATTAAAATAAAAAAACAGAGGCATATATTCAAAAAAATGTCTAACATTTAACATGTGTTGTATAGTTAACCCTTGCTACTGATACCATTTTGTTGGGGCAGATGTGGAACCCTTATAGTCAGATCGGTATCCCGCGCAGTGAAAATGAGTCTAACCCGTCGATTGTTAGTGTCCTAGACATGCCCAAGGTCTCTAAGTCATGATATGTGTGTGAATAAATCAAAGAAAAGTTACGGAAATTAATTACTTTAATCGGTTGAGATTTCAAAAATTCAAGAGATGTAGATGAAGCTCCAAACTTTCTATGTTGTTTCCAACTCAATGGTGATTTTCCCTATCACCTTAGTTGACTCCTTTAAGTGCTAGCTTGTAGAAATTTTACAACAAAATTCCATGGGAGGGAGAAGAGTGCTCGGCTTTGTGAGGGAGAGAAGAGAGAATTTTTTGTTTTTGTATTTTGTTTTCTAAAAACACACACTAAAGTCAACAACCAAAAGTTGTGTATATCTTTCAAAAAGTAAAAAACAAAGTGTGTTAGTTTGGTTTGAGTGTTCCATAATCAATCTAAGCTTTAGTCAACCAATTACAACTTCCATAAAATGTCAAACATGTTGATGTAAGTCAAATGGGTCCCACCACTTTTAAATTCCAATTTAAGTCGAATAACTCAACACGTAACTTCGCTCGGGCCCAGATTCGTTTAATCCGATTAAACAAATTTTTTGTCGCGACGTAATTAAATCCAATTTAATTAAATAATAATGCCTCGCAAAATTATTACGAAAGCCGCTTACGAATTAATTGCAAATTAATTCGTTTGCCCCGAATTAAAATCCAATTTTAATTCCGCTTTGAAATATATTTAATTAATATATCTAATATATTATTCAATCGATTAATTCCAAATCAATCGCGTTCTCTCTTTTATTAGAATTTTATCCCAGATAAATTCTTACCGAAATTAATTCCCAGATTAATTTTCTCTCTCTTATAATTAATCTCAGATTAATTCTGTTCGAGTCAAATGTCATCGATGAATCTTTGGGAAGCGACCCAAGAGACCCCTGGATATGTTGGCAGTAAATCCGGTCATCAAATTATCCGAACACGTGCGTACCTAGTACCACATTCTTACCAATTTATAAGACATGGTTGGCTTCTAGCAAAACACGGTGCCTACCTAATTCTCCAGAAGTATTCTTTTAAGGAATACCTAATCTTTAACAGGTGTAGTATACTAGGTATTGCGTATTATGATCCAGTATCGGATGTCACATGCTAGGCCTGAGGCTGGAATTGTGTCTGCCTCGTACGAAGCTTATATCGGATCACTAGCAACTAGTCTCTTTAATCGGATAATCATGACCTAGTCATACTATCCTGATAGCTGCAGCATATGAGAGTACTAGTTCTGTATCCTTGCGTGATCATCTTCTCAATATGACTGACGTGATACTTCCATCTTGACATCACATCCAATACACTACGATTCTTAGTAAACCTAGAAGAGGCGTACATAGAACCTGTTAAAGTCCCGGACGACCAAAACCAAAGCGTACTGATTGTCGCAAGTATTAGCGATGCAAGTCTCAAGTTAAGACCACATACACCTACCCTAATGCGGATTCCCATAGACACATAGTCATACTACCAATGGGATTCTGAGGGGTCTATCCAGAGCGAAGCTGTTCCCGGTCCAACGGCTAACAGAACCTCCTATCACACTTTAATAAATATCTTATACTTAAATATATGAGAACTATGTCGTTAAGCTTCCATAACGTGCACAAGTGTAATACTAGTTTATTCCGTATTATCGATGTCCAGTCTCGATAATACTACGACTAGGGATATTTTATGATTAAACCGTTCGTGGATTAATACTTTCTAATATCTTATTAATCTGAAACTAATCATAAGGACTTTTATCATTTATATATCAAAGTAATCTAATTATAAAATGATAAAATATCAATTTCCTTTGTCACATAGTTAATTTGTATAAAAAACCACAATGTCTTTTACAAATAATGATGCTATGGGTCATAATTATCCAACAATCTCCCACTTGGCTCATAGCCAATCACTCAAGTATCTAATACCTGAACTATGTACATGTCGCTCAAACTTCTGCTGAGAGATAGCTTTCTTCAGCGGATCTGTAATGTTGTCATCTGAAGCGATCTTTTCGATCTTCAAATCGCCATGATGTATGATCTCACGTATCAGATGGAAATTTCAAAGTACATGCTTGGATCGTTGATGAGAACGCAGTTTCTTAACCTGCGCTATAGCCCCGTTATTATCACAATACAATGGAACGAGTTCAACTGCTAACGGAACTACTCCTAATCCAATTAGGAATTTACGGATTCAAACTGCTTCTTTTGTTGCCTCAGCTGTAGCAATATATTCTGCTTCTATTATTGAATCAGCAACAGTCTATTGCTTGGAAGATTTCCAGCACACTACTCTATTGTTCAAACAAAATATATACCCAGATTGCGACTTAGAGTAGTCTTTATCGGTTTGGAAACTTACGTCGGTGAACCCAGCCACCTCAAGTTCTCCATCTCCATATACTAAGAAAGCATCCTTAGTTCGTCTAAGATACTTAAGGATGTTCTTAATAGCAATCCAGTGACCATCACCAGGATCGTCCTGATAGCGACTGCACATGCTCAAATCATATGAGACATCAGATCGTGTACATATCATGGCATACATGATCGATTCGACTGTAGAAGCAAACGGGACCCGACTCATGTTATCTCTCTCATCTTGAGTTTTAGGACACATATCTTTAGATAGAGAGAGGCCATGCGACACTGGAAGCAGTCCACTCTTAGAATGATCCATGTTGAATCTCTTCAACACTTCGTCAATGTACGAGCTCTGGGAGAGTCCCAGTAGCTTTCTAGATCTATCTCGGTAGATCATTATTCCTAGAATAAATGCTGCTTCTCCCAGATCTTTCATGGAGAATTTTAATGAAAGCCAAGCTTTCACCGATTGTAGCATGGGAATGTCATTGCCCATAAGCAATACATCATCAATGTAAAGGACAGTGAATGTCAGTGCGCTCCCACTAACCTTCTTATATACACAAGAATCATCTTCGTTTTGAATGAAATCATATTCTTGTATGATCTCATTAAAACGTTGGTTCCAAGAACACGATGCTTGCTTCAATCCATAAATGGATCGATTTAACTTGCAAACCTTGTTTGCATGTTTTGGTACGAAAAAACCGTCAGGCTGTTGCATATAAACATCCTCCAAAAGGTTTCCATTAAGGAAAGCGGTTTCGACATCCATGTGTCATATTTCATAATCGAAATATGCAGCAATAGCAAGCATTATCTGAATGGATTTGATCATGGCAAGAGGTGAAAAAGTTTCATCTTAATCGACACCATGTCGTTGACGATACCATTTCACTACAAGCATAGCTTTGTACGTTTATATGTTGCCATCCATGTCCGTCTTCTTCTTGAAGACCCATTTACAACCTTTCGGCTTAACGCCTTCTGATGCATCAACCAGTACCCAGACTTGGTTGGTATACATGGAATTTATTTCGGACTTCATGTCATCTTTCCATAAAGCGGAGTCGATTCCTTATATCGCTTCCTCATACGTAGTCGGCTCATTATCCTCAATAAGATTAATATCTATATGAGGTGAGATCAGAAACCCATACCTCTCAGATTGTTGTCTAACTCTCTCTGATCTACGCGGTTCTTGTGTATTAGAAGATTGTGGTACAGTCTCATTTCTGATGAACTGTTCATGTTCCGTTAGGGAGTCTGTGCCAGTAACAGTATCACTATAATTTTCATCGAGTTCTACTTTCCTCCTACTTACCACTGTATTTAGGAATTCCTTTTCGAGGAAAACTGTATATAGAGCAACAAATACCTTGTTCTCTTGTGGGTTGTAGAAGTAATATCCTTTGGTTTCCTTAGGATAACCTACAAATATGCACTTATCCGGTTTGGGTTCTAGTTTGGTACCATCCAAACGTTTAACGTATGCCAAGCATCCCCAAATCTTCAGGAATGAGAAACCCGGTTTCTTTCCTGTCCATATTTCATATGGAGTCTGTCCAACATACTTTGACGGAACTTTATTCAAAATAAGTATTACACTGTTCAATACGTATCCTCAGAAGGAAATTGGTAGCTCAGTACGACTCATCATAGACCTTACCATGTCCAATAAAGTTCGATTTCTTCGTTCGGACACACCATTTAGTTGAGGTGTTCCGGAAATAATACCATACTCTTTCACGTAATTGAGAAACTCATTGCTCAAGTATTCTTCACCACGGTCAGACCGTAATGTTTTAATATTTTTGCCAGTCTGTTTTTCTACTTCGTGTCGAAACTCTTTGAATTTCTCAAAAGTTTCCGACTTGTGTCTCATAAGATACATATAACTATAATGTGATGCATCATCCGTAAAGGTTATGAAGTATTCATATCCACCTCTAGCCAGGCTAGACATAGGCCCACATACGTCACTATAAACGAGGGCTAACAGTTCAGTGGCACGTACACATTTACCGCTAAAAAAAGTTTTAGGCATTTTGCCTAATAAACAAGATTCGCAGACGTCGTATGAATTAGGATCAAATTCGTCCAAGTATCCACTCTTCGAAAGTGTGGATATACGAGTCTTACTTATGTGTCCCAGACGACAATGCCACATATAAGTTTCATCTATTTTACTCATTTTGAGCCTTTTGTTTGTCATGTTATATGTTTGAGATTCATTTATATTCAAAATATAAAGACCATTATTTACATCAGCATTGCATATCTCAAAATCATCTTTCTAAACAAAACACCATGTGTTCATGAATACAAAGGTATACCCACAATAGGTTAAACAAGATACATATATAATGTTTCTAGTCAAACTATGTACATAATAACAGTCTGATAAAGTAAGTACATGCCCCGAAGACAATTCCAAAATATAGGTCCCAACAGCCAAAACAACGACTCTAGTCCCATTTCAGACTCAGAGGTCGATCTCTCCTGAAGCCAGTCTTCTGCTAATCTACAGATCCTGCACATTAGTACATATATGAGTACCACATCTAAAATAAAAAATCCAATTTTTAAAACTAGAAGTAGACATGTTTATTTCAATAACAAACATACCTGAAGCCGGAGCCTTGAACGCCTTCACTTCCTTCATGTATGCCTTGTACTCACGACAGTCACGCTTCCAGTGACCCTGTTTGCCACACTGAAGGCAGACATCTTGGGATTTATCCTTTGCCTTCCCAGAAGACTTTGATGATTTGACCTTGCCTTTTCTTTTCTTCTTCTTCAAACCTCCAGAAGCCTTCAGCCAAGCCTTGGCCTTCTGAGATGTCGAAGCGAAGTGCACCTCGCGCTTCTTGCCCTTCAGAAGCTCTGGCTCTGCTTCTTTTAGCATCTCCATCAACTCTCCAAGAGTCTTCTCTTGTTTCATCATATTGTAGTTCATGATGAACCCGCCCCCAGCAGTCAAGCAGAGACTGTAAGATCAAATCTATGTAAGTCTCAGCCTCAAAGGTTATGCCCAGCTGACCCAACTGTTCGATGTCAGCAATCATCTGCGACACATAGTGCTCGACAGATGTACCCTCTGACATGCGAGAGCGAAAGAGCTTCTTTTGCAATTCATACTTCTCAGATCTAAGGTTAGATCTATGAAGGTCCTTCAATTTCAACATCATGTTGTAGGGATCCAATCCCTTGTTTTGACGAAAAACTTGAGGGGTCATTGCGGCAAGCATGACAGACCAAGCAGTTGAGTTGTCATTATTATGAGCCTTCCAAAGCTCATAATCAACAACCCAATCATGTCCAGGCTCAGGCCCGAGAGGTCTGTCTAATACATAGAACAACTTCTCGGCTCCCAGGACAATCCTGAGATTCATATCCTAATCTGGAAAATTGGAGCCGTTAAAGACATTATCGTGCATGACGATGTCTCTGACGCTAATCTTTCCAGTCATTTTGGTTGCAATAGTCTAACTATTCAATCAATGATATCGGGTATAGTCAAATGTAATGATTACTATAGTCAACTATATAATCAACTACAAATGATATTATAAGGGTACAATCCAACTGTTCAATAAAAACAATAAAGTATTAGTCCAACTAATAAATATATAACGACGAAAATAATTTGAAAGTGTAAATTTAGCAAGTGTTAAATGAAATTGCAAATTTAATACTGACCTCCCACTATTTTTCGGCGAGCCTCTAACCCACTGTTGAGTACTCGGGAAACCTAGTTTCCTAGTGGGCTAGGATCCCGTTAAATAATACACAACCTTGACTTTGGCCAACAAGCTATATGAAACTTAACTAGGTAGATCTCTAAGATCAATTGGATCCCATCCAATTCCTAGATTCGGTAGGTGGACCTCCAAGTCCGAAACATATATCCAATATATGTAAATATATCCAATATATTTCCTAACCTTTTCCTCTGAATCAACTAAGCCTTGGGTTTAGCTCAACAAGCTTAATGATTCCAGTTAAGCGCGACCCATTGACAGTGGGAAAGCTTCGTAATCCGCATTAATGTACAGAAGTGACCTTGACTTTGGCCAACAAGTCACGACTGCCAAAAACATGCGATATATAACAAAGCCTTCGTGGTTCAAACACATCCGCGATGGACAATGATCTTGACTTTGGCCAACAAATCAAAGCCAATCTTGGATCTTGAGAGAGAACCACTCAATGGAAGGAAAACGCTTAATATTTGAGTGATGGTTTTTCGCGTAAATTGGCAACCAATTTATTATCTTTGATTAGGTCTCATCATACACCCTTAAGCATGCATTCTAAAAGCATAATAAGACGCGAAATAAATTAATAATGATATGCGGATGGATATATAAAAAATTGTTACTAGAATAAATCTCTTCATTTCTTCTCTCCCGCTAGCACTATTCATACTTCTACCCAATTACATTATACATTAAAGAAACCTTATTAACATTGAGGGGAATTGGTGAGAAGAGAAATACAAAGAGTAAAGAGATAATAGGCTGGACACGCAGGTCCAATTTAATAAATTCTAAATTTATTACAACAATTTCCAAAATTTCCCTCACCCTTCTAATATCCATCCGATATACATTATTCATACAATACATCCATGTATTCACACAAAGCATGTTATTCAATCAATCTATTCCAATTAATTAATCTTTGAATTAATGACCATCCAATGTTCAAACAACGATTTGATTTGCGCGACTCCAACTCGTTTAAGAATAAATACTTAAAGTACATATTCTTGAATTATATCAAACTACAATTTTAAATCCAATTTAATTTGTATTCAATACTAATTCTAATTTAATTCCAAATTAAATAATTACACTTATTTTAGTACCTTTTAGACTTAGATTCTAAATTTAATCTAAATGGGTCTCAAAGGCCCAATTAGTATCCAATACTGTTTTAATTAAAGTCCAATGAGCTTTTAATTAATTCTTAAGGTATGGGCTTTGGCCAATATGGATCCAATCCAAGATGCCAAGGCCCAATAAGGAATCACCCTTTTGCCAAAAATCAATTTAGGCCCATTAGGTCCAATTAAATTATTTAAAGGCCCAAAAGTTATATTTGGACTTTATGGAAATGGTTTTAGGCCTAATTTGGATCCAATCCAATTGTCCAAAACCAAGCTTGGCCCAACCAAGCCCATTAAGCCCAAATACAACAAAATTAGCCCAATCTAATTTTAAAGACTAATTTAATTAATATAACATTCCAAATATCACATTAATTTTAATTAAAGTGTAATTGCCATAATTAATTAATTAAACTAATATTTCCAAAACATCAATTAAACTAATTAATCATGCATTAAAATATTCAATTCATGTCCAACACAATTGAAGCAAAATCAATCTATTTCATGCTTATGGTTCACGACAATTTGGGCATAATAATATACAATCTTGATTTCAATCTAATTAAATCAACAATCAATATACATATCATGCCATAAACTTATCCAATAGTCAAATTAAAAAACCAATCACCATTAACATAATAAGGGTTATTTTCAACCAAGCTTAAGAATTTGTGGAAAAAATAATCTAATCAATTTTCTCAATTCTTGTGATGCACAAATCCAATTAATCATCATCAAAGCACAACTAAACTACCAATTTGGAAAAATCATGCTCAAAACACAAAATCCCCAAATAAGGTATATAAACCCTAAACTTAAATCATGCTTAGAAAAGGCTCTGATACCATTGTTAGTGTCCTAGACATGCCCAAGGTCTCTAAGTCATGATATGTGTGTGAATAAATCAAAGACAAGTTGCGGAAATTACTTACTTTGATCGGTTGAGATTTCAAAAATTCAAGAGATGTAGATGAAGCTCCAAGCTTTCTATGTTGTTTCCAACTCAAGGGTGAGTTTCCCTAACACCTTAGTTGACTCCTTTGAGTGCTAGCTTGTAGAAATTTTACAACAAAATTCCATGGGAGGGAGAAGAGTGCTCGACTTTATGAGGGAGAGAAGAGAGAATTTTTGGTTTTTGTATTTTGTTTTCTAAAAACACACACCAAAGTCAACAACCAAAAGTTGTGTATATCTTTCAAAAAGTAAAAAAACAAAGTGTGTTGGTTTTGGTTTGAGTGTTCCATAAGCAATCTAAGCTTTACTCAACCAATAACAACTTCCATCAAATGTCAAACATGTTGATGTAAGTCAAGTGGGTCCCACCACTTTTAAATTCCAAATTTAAGTCGAATAACTCAACACGCAACTTCACTCGGGCCCGGATTCGTTTAATCCGATTAAACGAATTTTCCATCGCGACATAATTAAATCCAATTTAATTAAATAATAATGCCTCGCAAAATTATTACGAAAGTCGTTTACGAATTAATTCCAAATTAATTTGTTTGCCCCGAATTAAAATCCAATTTTAATTCCGCTTTGAAATTTAATTTCAATTAATATATCTAATATATTATTCAATCAATTAATTCCAAATCAATCGCATTCTCTCTTCTATTAGAATTTTATCCTAGATAAATTCTTGGCGTAATTAATTCCAAGATTAATTTTCTCTCTTATAACTAATCCTAGATTAATTCTGTTCGAGTCAAATGTCATCGCTGAATTTTTGGGAAGCTACCCAAGAGAACCCTGGATATGTTAGCAGTAAATCCGGTCGTCAGATTATCCGAACACGTGCGTACCTAGTACCACGTTCTTACCAATTTACAAGACGTGGTTGGCTTCTAGCAAAACACCGTGCCTACCCAATTCTCCAGAAGTATTCTTTTGAGGAATACATAATCTTTAACAGGCGTAGTATATTAGGTATTACGTATTACGATCCAGTATCAAATGTCACATGCTAGGCCTGGGGCTGGAATTATGTCTGCCTTGTATGAAGCATATATCGGATCACTAGCAACTAGTCTATTTAATCGGATAATCATGACCTAGTCATACTATCTCGATAGCTGCAGCATATGAGAGTACTAGTTATGTATCCATCATCTTCTCCATATGACTGAAGTGATACTTCCATCTTGACATCACATCCAATACACTACGATTCTTAGTAAACCCAGAAGAGGCGTACATAGAACCTGTTAAAGCCCCGAATGACCAAAACCAAAGCGTAATGCAAGTCGCAAGTATTAGCGATGCAAGTCTCAGGTTAAGACCACATACACCTAATTTCAACATTATGTATCTAATACATAATTCAACACTATATGTCTCATTAATGAAAAATATAGCTTTTGAAGAAGATCAATCTTACCTAGCAAGGTTGATTTAAAAATCCAATCTATTTCTCTTTGTTGAAATATTTGGAGAACTTCCAAGGATTAGCAAGCTTGACTCCAAGATCCAATCTTGATTCCAAAGCTAGCAAGCTTGACCCCAAGATCCAATCTTGATTTCTCCTAGATGAAATATTGTATAGACCTCACAAAGCTTCTCTAAACCACTTCTCTAACTTCAGCTAATTTCTTTAATTCTTATTTTATTTAGCTTTCTCAAGCTCTTGCTTTGCTTAATTAAAACCTAAAGCTTTTTATTTATAGAAAAACTTAGACAATTTTAATTAAAAAAAGTTGTAATCAATTTTTATGTGGGCTTAATCTAATTTGTCCAAATATGTATAATTAGGTGTGACTAATCTCCATTGTCTACCACTTTGATTTAATCTAATTAAATCAAGACATGGATTAGGAAATGAATTAGTTCAATGTTTTCAAATTTAATTTAATCTAATTAAATCAAGCCAAAATCACATATTATTAAATACTTATAATTACAATAATATCCTCAAATGGTAGAGATAATTATGATTTTACAATTAAGTCCTTGTGTAATTATTGAATTAATCTAATTAATCGAATTAGGTCAAAGTAAATAATCAATGTTATCCAATAACACTTGATTATCTTAGTTGATAATTACAATATCGAATATTATCTTTTATCAAAATTAATCAGCTATCCAAGCGCTCAACGAGTACACTTCATATTGGGACTCTCTAAGTTCAGACACGTTTGTCATATAAGCCTAGATAATATGTACGCAATTCGACCATCTTCGAATTCTCAAAGAACACGAACGACCTTTCTGAACTATGCAAGTCGAGGTCATCACATATGTTTAACAATCCATATGTCGTAGGCCATCTGAGTTGTGCTTAGGAAACATATAATACACCGTCATGTTTTCGAGGTGCACATCTCATATCGACATGTTATGATTCTTTATAATTCATGAGATCCACCATAGGTGCTTGACTTTGGCCAAAGCTTTAAGAATTGTGACTTTACTCACATGGATATCTAAACCCCTTATGGTACACATACGGGCTGACAGATCCTATCTTGCTTCATACTTGATTACTGAGTGCATCAGTCCACATCCATTGAACATCTAGAAGCCAGACCATGAAAGGTTTCTGACATGCATGGCATCAAAGTGTGGAAGATATCACACAAAATCAATGTTATCCTATAGTTAAAGGATTACATATGCTACTTGACTCGATGAGATTCCTATTGACAGTGGTGTGTACTTCCAAATAGTAGGAATCAATTGTGAGTCATTCAATATTCGGTCCAACCAATACCCACACGTCTATACGAGTTTCCAAAACTCATAGTACATCGGGTTAAACCATTAGAACTCTAATTCCAATATATGACATGTGTTAGTCTTCTAGGTTATAGGAATTGACCGTATTCCAAAACCAAGACTATAAATATATACATTTTAAGAATAATTTACAATAGTAATACTTATCTCAATATCGGACCACATAGTGTATAGTATTACTACAAGACTATTCTATGGTCGATATCATCTTAGCATATCTATACATCAATCTAATACGCATAATGACAATACCATTAATAAGCTATGAAATGAAAATATTGTTATTTTATTAATAAATAATAAAATATACAATACATTATTCAGATTGGCGCTCCAAGCACCAACTCCAACAATATATGATATTACGAACTTGTTTGGATAAATCCGGGTAGGTTCGAAGGGTTCAGGACCCTTCCGTAACGTTTGTGGAATTTTTTTCGGGTGATTTTCTAAAAACACATAAACCGGATATTTAAGTGAACTAGTGGTTGGAATTGTTTGTAATGATGTTTTAAGAGTAATGGAACTGAAAACATTGAAATCAGACTCGATTTGGTTATCTCGGAAAGATCTAGAACTTTTTCAAAGTTAAATCGAGAAATTCATAAGTTACGATTCTAACGGTGTTTTGCCATATATATGAGACAAGTTCGAGATCATGTAGTTAAGCTTATCGACTGTCACAAGTATGACTTTTTGTAATGCTATAGTATGAAGTGAAATGTTGGGTGATATGAATGTCTCTTGATGTATGTCAATGTATGAATCTGAAATGGTATGCATAGGTATATGTGAATGAGTATGTATATGTAATAGTATGTCTATGTATATGTAAGTGAACAAGTATATGAATAAGCATTGGTACATGAATTTGAATATGTATATGATGATAAGCTATGGATAATTTGAGTATATAACGGTAAAAGAATAAGTCATGATTTTTGAATTTTTATTAGCACGTATAGATGTGTATCATTAGGATAAGTTTATTATTGATTAATGTATATGATTTAGCGGTATAGAGGTTGATTTGGTATAGACTAAGTATTTTCCGAGTGATGAAAGTTCATGATTGATCGGATACGTATATGAATGGTGAATGTTGATTGATAAGTAAAGAATGTGAGGATTGTAAAAGTCATGGTATCATAATTCGAAGTAACGAGTATATTCATATGTTTGATAGATATATGTATGTGTATGACGATTCTGAATGATAAAGCAACATTTGTTATGTATATGCTTGTGCATGAGAAATCGTGTGATGAGTTTGTGGCACGTGATATGTATGTATGTGTATATGTTTAATCGGTTAATGATTTTATGGTGTAGTAGCCGAGCTGGTTAGAAAATCCATTTGGACAACATTTATCTCATACCTATTCTAAAATAGGTAATGAGTCCCGTACGAGCATTGTATGTATAAGCCAGCCATATGTATGTATTATTTGGTTATGTTTTCTTTGATGTATTGGCTGTTATGTATGCTTCATTGTCACTTGTACGATGACTGTATGCATGTCTGAGTGTATCTGTGTGCGCGATAGAATTCGTGATATTTGTGAATTGTGAATGTTATTGTAGAATGAATGAAAAATTTGAAAACAAGTGTGAGTACAAGATGCGGTAAAATATGCTTTCTAAGTTGTTATCGTATGTACGTATATGTGTAAGAATTCTAAAATTGTATTTGCGTGAATATATAATAAGTGAGTTATAATATGTATGAATGCATATGAATCACACATGTTAAGTCATTATGAGACTACTGTAATTAAAGGAAGTTTGCATTGAATTGAAAGAGTTTTTTTCAAAATGAAGAAAGTTTGTTTGACTTGTCGATTTGATGATATTTCAAATATGGATATTTGTGATAAAAGTATAGATGTATGACTTCATGTTTCACGTGATTGAAGTGGAATTGATGTTAACGATATATTCTATGGTATTCGAGTTTTTCTTTGTATGATTTGAATGTTAGCTATGAGATTGACACATATGTAGACATGTAAATATTGAAATTTGATATGGATAAAGTACAAAGAATAACAAATGTCGATAACTCTGAACTCGTCGTAACTTAGTAAATTTGAAAAACTTCTAATGTGATTAATTTAAATGTTCTGTTTGTAGTACTAGCACGATTACTTACTGAGGTTTTATAACTCACACCAAACTAGTTTGCTAGTTTTGCAGGTTGGGTAATCGATGGGTCAACCATTTCAGCTTTGGAATTCATACTCGAGAAGTGGATCACCCAAGCGGCAGTCACCCTCGCAAGTGTCCTGGGAGAAGTTTTAGAAGTTTAGAATAATTGGTTATTGTTTTGGTTTTTGTACTGAGTAAGCTATTTGTATATATATTAAGTAAATGTTTTGATTGTTTATGATGTGGGCATAGAGTCTTTAGGATATGATTTTAATGTGTTTTGTGTGGACTTGAGGTCATTTTATTTGTTTGATATTTTCTTAAATTCCGTTTGATGCTGGACTGTGATCCAGGTTGTCCAGTTTTAGGATACACCATGTCGAATTTTCTGTAAATTTAGAGGCTTATGGAGATGGGTCAATCCTCTCTCCTGCCGGTAGCATCCTGCCTCTGGCGAGGTGTTATAGCTGTGGTATTAGAGCAAAGGTTTAGGTATCGGTGACTGCAGCTACATGGTATCTGATCATCTGAGTAAGTTTTCTGTTACGTATAGACTATATAGGTCTCATGTTTGAAATTGGATTGATTTTTGGTATATGGTATGATGTGTTGTGATTTTAATTAGTATGGGTGATTTGGATTATTTGTATATGTTTATGTACTATGAATATATGTATGTGTATAATTTAAAAATTATGTGTTTATATAGGTATATGTATCAATAAGTAATGTGAATTCAAGTTGTTTTGAGGTACGAGAGATTCTATGATATTGATAGTCTGAATTGTGAACGGAATTTTGATTTATGTTTTCAAAACGTGGTATTTGATTTTAGGCATAAAAGCTTTTTTTAAAAGAAAAAGGAAAGGAAAAAAGAAAGAAAGAAAGTTTTTAGATATTTCAATTTTGATTATAAAGGATAAAGAAAATATTTCCGCCTCGACACTTGATTCATGTTTTCATGTTTTGAGATTTATCGATATGTTTCCGTCGAGGTGCTTGATAATATGTTTCCATCTCGACACTTGAAAATAATTTTGATATTTTTAAACTGTAAAACTTTGTTTCGTAGAGACGCTCGAAAATTTATTTCCATCACGGTGCTTGATGATTTTATGTTTTTGACCCTCCGTGACGCTTGTATATGTTTCGTTGGCCGGGGCGCTTGTTATGGGATCCAGACCATCAGAAAAATAGCTGGCCCACTACCCTGTCGACATGGTTAGTACATTATCTAGTCTGTGCGAAAGACTGAACAATGGACGCTCGATATGTATTTTGAAAAGTTTCTATCAAAGATTTATTTTTGATGTACACATATTTATGTTTCGGGGGGAAATAATGATTTCAAAAGAATTACACTTTGATTTTGATATATTTCGATATTCTTTATTATATTATACGATATGATATGTTTCTATCACGGCACTTGTATATGATTTTTACAGTTTTATAATTTGATATGATGTGTTTCCGTCGTGGCACTTTCATAGGGGTTTGTCCAACTACAGTGGCCAACCCGACCATCTGTCGACTTGGGATCGTTTCGTTCATTGTCCGATCTGTGCGTGCGATTTGGGCAGTGGGCGCTTGTTATGTTTTGTCCAGTGGAGTTATGCTGGATGCTCGATACGAATTTACAATGATGGATTTTGAAATTGATTTTTTGATTACATTAAGAGAGTTTTTCAAATGAGTTTTCAAGAAGGTTTTGAAAGAGATTGACTTACGTTTTCCATTTTAATGATATCAGAAATTGACAGATTTCAAACTATCAACATCATAGGAGTATAATGGTTGTGTCGCTTCCGGTTGTGACGATAGATGTATTTGTTTGTATAAAAGTTTATGTTCGTTACGAGAGCACATATGTAAGTTTATGGTTAGACACATATCTTTTAGGTATTGTGATGGTTGTGTATACTATGTTGTCAGCCATACAATGTTATATGTGCGATTGGATATCTATGTATGTAAACTTTGATATTGATGTCGTTTACATATATGATATAGAATGACGTGATGTGAAATGAATAAGTTCCATTTTGTATTGTGGACGAAATAGATAGTATGAAATTTGTGTTAAGCTTCCGTTTTGATATTGTATTTGATTGCATATAAAGAACATGTTCTATGTTCTTCATTTCAGATGATGTATGTGATTGGTTGTATAGAATCTGTGTTCGACTTTCTTTTTCTGTTAATGGATGAGTTTGAAATGGTTTGAGCTTGTTCCTATGAATGAGTGTGAATTGAAATGACAAGTTTGATGTGATATTGGTATGAAATATTTGATACGATTTATTTTTGTTTGAAATAGTAAAGTTTGTATTTATACATAACTTTTGATAAGGTGTAAAGTGAGATAACTTGTGAATGTGGATAAGGTTGCAATGTACGTATGTTCGATTTTGAATTATCAGACATAAAGACGGAGAAATTTCGAAGACGAAATTTTTATAAGGAGGGGAGATTGTAATATCCCGAATTTTTCAGAACGGTTCTAGAAGCTTTCTGAATTGAAGTTTTGAATTTGAAACTGAATGATATTCAGAAATAGGACGTTATGTGTTGGAAAATAGGTTGGAATATTTTTAAGTGAAGTTTCATCTTGTTGGAAAATGCGTGGTTTCGAGAATCGGTAATGCGATTCATGTTTACATCGTTATACTCGTAAATATTTCTTATTTCGGCTATAAAATTAGCAAACAAAACTCCTATTGAGATGATTTTTGATCCAATAGACTCATTTTTCCTAGATGAACAACTTTCGTGTTGAATATTTTTCACAATTTACATCAGAAGGGCTTTAAAAATATGAATTTTCGAGGTAGCCCTATGGTAAAGACCTAATAGAAATTTCACGGGGGTCAGATTGTAATTTTCAGTAATTTTTCTATAAATACCCCATAATTTTCTGAAATTGAGAAAATATCATAATTTCTCCATCTCCTCGAAACGACCCCATCTTCATTTTTTGGAGCAGCGACTGCTAGGTCGGGCCGGCGGCCAGCCGGCCATGACCGGTTGTCGTGATGGCACCAAAAGAGGTGTCTGGCCACCCTATGTCCAATAGTGGCTGGCAGCGATGCAGAAAACGCAGGCAACTGCGAGAAATGGAGGTGAAGACGTGCGCACATTGGTTTGTCGATCCCGACTCCACGCTTCATTTCACGACCCAAGCCACCCGCCAAATCGAAACTATCAGATGGTTGCATGTGAAACGAGAAAAGAAGATTCAGATGAGTAGTGACCCACAGTGAACAGTAGTTCTGATTGGAATTCTGTCGATTCTAGCGCGTTCGTGGGATTGTTTGAAGTTCGTATATGCCCTCGAAATCTCGGTAACACCTCCCGGTAAAAATTCATAAATTTCAAATTTTTTGTTAATTATTCGGATGTATTCAGTAGTTTCGTAGAGTAGCGTAATGATATAAAATTAATTGTTTGAGTATAAGCATATTGAATATGTGCATTTGGTAGAATCCGAGTGAAAACGGAACGAGTTTGGTCTATCCGATTGAATATACAAGTTTCCGGTAAAAGTGAGTTTTTGCATATAATTATGTGTTTTGATTTTAGCGATAATTTTGAGTTATATATGATATTACGAATATGTTTGGATAAATCTGGGTAGGTTCGGGGGGTTCATGACCCTTCCGTAGCTTTTGCGGAAATATTTTCTGATGATTTTTCAAAAACACGTAAACCGATGATTTAAGTGAACTAATGGTTTGGAATAGTTTGTAATGATATTTTAAGAGTAATGGAACTGAAAATATTGAAATCAGACTCGATTTGGTTATCTCGGAAAGATCCGGAACTTTGTCAAAGTTAAGTCAAGAATTTCATAAGTTACGATTCTAACGGTGTTTCGCCATTTTTTTGGCAGACTTGACTAGGACCTGGAGTGCTCGCAAAGCCAGGTACGTAACTCATGCGAAGAGTACTTGATTGTTGGTTTGCATTCAAATATATATATATATATATATATATATATATATATATATATATATATATATATATATATGTTTATGGTAAGACAATGATAATTAAGAGATACTCTTGAGACAAGTTCGAGATCATGTATAGTTAAACTTATCGACTGTCACAGGTATGAGTTTTTGTAATGCTATAGTATGAAGTGAAATGTTGGGTGATATGAATGTCTATTGATATATTTCAATGTATAAACCTGAAATTGTATGCATAGGTATATGTGAATGAGTATGCATATGTAATAGTATATCTATGTATATGTAAGTGAACAAGTATATGAATAAGCATTGGTACATGAATTTGCATATGTATACGATGATAAGCTACGAACAATTTGAGTATATAACGGTAAAGAGAATAAGTCATGATTTTTAAATTTTTATTAGCACGTATAGATGTGTGTCATTGTGATAAGTTTGTTATTGATTAATGTATACGATTTAGTAGTATAAAGGTTGAGTTGGTATAGGCTAAGTCTTTTTCGAGTGATGGAAGTTCGTGATTGATAGGATACATATATAAATGGTGAATGTTGATTGATAAGTAAAGAATGTGAGGATTGTAAATGTCATGGTATTGGAATTCAAAGTAACAATTATATTCATGTATTTGATATATATATATATATATATATGTATGTGTATGATGATTTTTAATGATAAAGCAATATTTGTCATGTATATGCTTGTGTATGAGAAATCGTTTTTAACTCACACCAAACCAGTTTGCTATTTTTACAGGTTTGCTACCAGATGGGTCAACCATTTCAGCTTTGGAAGTCATACTCGAGACGCGGATCACCCAACCGACAGTCACCCTCGCATGTGTCCTAGGAGAAGTTTTAGAAGTTTAGGATAATTGGTTATTATTTTGGTTGTCGTGCTGATGACGCTATTTGTATATATATTAAGTAAATATTTTGATTATTTATGATATAGTGGGCACAACGCCCTTGAGTGTTAATAGATGATGTAGGCACGGAGCCATTAGGATATGATTTTGATGTGTTTTATGTGGGCCTGAGGTCTTTTTTTTTTTGTTTGATATTTTCTTAGATTTCATTTGATGTTGGACTGTGATCCAGGATATCCAGTTTTAGGATATATCATTTCGGAATTTCTGTAAATTTAGAGGCTTATGGATATGGGTCAATCTCCTGTCGGTAGTATTTTGCCTCTGACGGGGTGTTACACTAACATAACAAACCACGATCGTAATAGAATACAAACTCCAAGACCATTCCATATCGACACTCTTCAAACAAAAAAATCCCAAAGGATCTCTTTACCAAAGAAACCATTTAGGAATGCCATTTTGTATTTTTAGCTAAAATGCCTAGTCTAGTATTAATATTAACCAATAGATCCTAATTGTTCCATTAGTATGACTAGAGAGAAGTTTCTTTATAATCTACAATAAATTCCTGAGAATAACATTTCCCATTGTCAAACTATAATGGTCAAACTTTTAATAAGCTCACTTCGCTTCTGATGTGCAAATCATTTACGCCATTTTTTGAATAATTCATAACAAAAGCTTAATCAAGTTCAAAACTTGATTGTAGTAAGCTAAGAGAAATCTTATATCTATAGTTCAATAATATGTTCTGGAATCGATATCAAGTATCTATTTTACTACAAGTTACAAGATAATTTTCTTCAAAAAGGAAACCTCTGAATCATTAAGTACCAGTTACTTAGCAAATAGTTATGATATCCTATTAAACTTATATGGAAAGTGTCTAAAAGTATTTTCATCTAATTAATTATGTGGTTCCATTTATAGTCTATTATTCTCACAATTGACTTCAAAAATTCAAGTTTTTTTCTATAATCGTCAACATCTGATGTCACACAACAAGTAACAAAATGATTTTACCACTCGTGATCATAGAAAAGATATTCTGTTAAATAGAATACAAGATTCTATTAAAAAGAATACAAGATTATATTAAAAAGAATAAATGATAAACTCTACTTGTACCTCTGATAGGCAAGTACTTCCAATTGTATAACTATTATACAAAAGAAAGATTCAGACCCTAAATGTTCCAAGATTTGAATTTCTAATTATACATATCGTATATGTAACTGTAGAAACTAATGGAACCTAAATCAAAAGATGAATTTATCCGTAGACTGACTAAACAGAGACCGGTTCACTGTTTGGTTAGTCCACATATGGTAAAACTGTTATTCACCCCGGCAATGCCATTTTTCGTTTTCGCCTATTTTCACACCGAAATACTTTTCGACAATTATTCCAACATTCAATACATTTGAACATCATATTTTTCATCACCAAAATTCTAATTTTTCCAGATTTAATCTGAACAAAAAAATATTATTTTTTCATGTCATAAATCTAATTTTCTCAAAATTAATTAAATTAATCTCTACACCAATCAATACTATCATAGATGAATCACTCAAGAATAATTATAGGTATTACAAGAGTGATCATAACATTCTAGAATGACAAAAAATATCATATGTCAATATCACTTCATACATGCATCTAGCCACCAAATCCATTAACCAAAACAAAACGCCTCAAATTTTAGAGTGAAAAGAATCTCTATAACATTTGTAAAAATCTCTATATCTAAAAATAGAATCATCAACTAATAAGCATCCATTACCCGAGTCACGCGTAAAGACCGGGTAATATTCGAACATGACTATGTCGACATAGGTAATGGGTTGCCGTTTTCCGATGGTCAGAACCCTATATCAGAACCAAGTGCCACAGAGGGTTGAAAACTAAAAACATCATCAGACTTTGTGAAGGAAATCAAAAACTAATGTCAAGACTCAAGAAAACTTCCACAGAAATCAGAATCAAAAGAATGTCAAAAACTGAAAACACACAAACAGAATCGTATATCATTATTTGAAAACATATATCATATAATCTGAAATCATATTTTGAAAAATGGTTGAAAGCTGAAGCATATTAATATATGTATCATATCATCAAAAAATATATCAGGATGTCCATTGCCGATCGCGCACATAGATTAAACAATGTCCGTAATATGACCATGTCGATAGAGGGTAATAAAATAGCCATCGTCA
>SKCR01055195.1:0-44625 GCA_019454045.1 Zanthoxylum bungeanum | reverse complement strand
ACCATTCACATGGAAGTGGAAAAATTGCTGAATGCTTTTTGATTATATATTCACATGAGGAACACATTTAACCAAATAACCAACATTGTTTTCATAATTCTTGTTAGTTTCCTTGAAAGTTTGTGTTATTTATGATGCATCATCACATTGTCGTACAGTAGTCCTAATAGAGAGGATTGAATACTAAAGGAAGATCCACTGTTTTGAAGAATAAAGGTTAGATCATGAGAATATAACTTAGCATCGACAAGATTATTGTAATTGATTCTGTGGAATTTGACTTGATTGGTTATTAAAAATAATCTGAAAGCAACTAGGGTAAACAAAGTGCATGATGATTGATGGCAACGGTCACTAATATGCTTTATTGTTAAATGGAATGACTGTTGCCCTCGCATTGTTTCTTCTCCCATGGGTGGAAGCAGCATTTGCATGAGTTTGATACAGATTCTGTGTTTGTGTTACTTGTAATTTGTTACCTCAATTTATTTGCTTCAGTGGCTGAATCGAATGATTTTGTTCTTGGAATATATATTTTTTTTGTTTGTTTAATCAAATCGAGCCACCTTCCATTTACTCTTCTATAGCTTGTCATTTGAACTGTTTGCCTGTTTATGTCATTCATTCTCCATATTAAGATTATTATTCAGATTATTATCGCTAACCACCACGACACATTTGGACAAATACTTTATCTCTATACATATACATGTATTAGTTGAAGGTATCAATTGTAAGTTGTAACTGATTTGCACTAAATGTGACGAGTGCCATGGCAACTATGCTAGTGACTGTGATTAGTGTAATTGACAAAATGAATTTGACACTTCTGTATGGTAATACATTAATATTTTGTGCAAAATCTTGTTTGAACTCTAATAAACTTGAATTTTCCTTGTATCAGCTTAAAGTTCCATGGTGCGGTAAACGTTTGGAGAAAGCTAAAAGGGGAAGCATCACCAAAAAGAGATTGTATTCTTCTTATCTTCAACAAAAAGCAGGTATGTTTCCTTGAAGAATCATCTCTTAGCATTCAACTGATTGAAGCATCATGTATAGTCCCTTTTGATGGCCATTTTGGATCATACTTTTTTTTTTTTGGGAATCGTTGGAATCTTGTCGCCAAACTATCATTTTCGGGTTTAAGCGGAGCAGGTAAAACCCTTTGTTGTCTCATGCTCTTATAAGAAACGCACTCACTGGATTCGAACCCAGGACCTCAATGTGAGATCCTGAAGCCTATACCACCAAACCATACCCCTTGGGGACATTTTGGATCATACTTATATTGGCTTCTCTAGCTTAATTTCTTTCAAGAACAGTAAATGATTCCTCAATTTTCTAACATCGACCTGTCCAAGACTGTTCAGCTTCACAAATTTGGTAGAATTGATAGCGAAATCAGAGACTTTTTATTTGATTAAAAAAAATCTTCTTTTTTCCCAAATTTAAGTGCTTTCACATTTCATTTTGTCAAACAGATTTTACATATAATATGATAGGAGGAAACGGAAAATTTGGTATGACAATGACATGTGGGAGTGGAGATAAGAGGTGATGATTGAGATTTGATCATGATTTTGCTTCTAATCAAATTTTCAATTCATCAATTAATCTTTATGTTGAAATGCTAGCAAGAAATATTATTATCATTCTATAAAGCTATGATTATTTTGTCAAATTGATATCCAAGTGCGCCCCCTTATTTCTCCTTGAAAAAAATATCCCAAATAGTGTTAAAATATCTGCATAATGCTGTTAAACCAGCAACTGTCAAAATAAATAAATTGATTGGGACCAACATGTCTACAAAGATCATGAAAGCGTTTTACTGTATCCAATCAAATTATGCCTGGAAAAAATGGGCACATCTGTAGTACTCCAACGGCATCCAATACTTTTAGGTTCAAATATGTAATTTTTATTATTAAACATGCAAATTCTGTCAATAAACATGAAATTTTTGAAAATTTGAAATTAATTTCATATTTATTGATAAAATTTACATGTTTAATGATCAATAATAAAAATAACATGTTTATACCATGACTATTGGTAGTGGCCGGGAAAAATAAATCTCTCTACTGGTAAACACAGCTTAAAAAAAGCTAAAAGCGTGCTTTGGACACCCCACACATCCACCAAACTGAAGCACAAACATTTGCCCTAATATTCAATTATGAAAAGGAATAATGAAAGGAATCATATTCAATTTGTGGGTTCTATAGATGAATTTTTTATTAAAATAAATAAAATTTTTGATATTATAAATGATTATGACGCTTGACAAATCAACAAAACCTCCTAGCTTCCATAAACAAATTTTTAAGCCCAAAAAAAAAAAAAAAAAAAATCTAATACTCTCTATGTGTTTTTTTAATAAGAGAAAGTGGCATTGGAATTATAGGGGAAAAAAATGAATAGCGTGTAGAATATAAAAGGTTTAAAAGAAATTTATTTTTAGCTTCTTGTTATAGTGGAAATTAATTTTTCGTATATTTGGAAGTACTTAATTTTGGTCTAAATTCAAAGTTAAGGAACACTAAAGTCACCATTGAAAGAGAGGCTGGAGTCTAACAGTAACACTAACTCCAAAATATAAGCTTAAAAAAAGAAGCAAAGGCTGAAATTAAAAACATTCTATTTCTAAAAAAGAAAATGCTTTACATATTAATAATCATTTCTATTTAAACATTAAAGATGCTAAATTTTTGTCGTTTTTTTCCTATCTAGGCAAAAAAGAAAACAAAGGGATGATCACCATAATGTTCCTGTCGGTGCTTTCTCCTTTGTCTCTTTGTAATAACATGTGAAACTACAATTGTAAGAACAAGAGAAAGAAAGAAATGGACAAAACAATAGCATATTGCAGAGCGAATGAAGGATGGGTTCTTGTTGAATCTCCATTAACGGCCAGCTCTGCTAACCATGAACTAGCAGCAAATGAATCAGCCTGTACAGGCTCCGTATCCGATTCTGAACCCGACCCAGACCCTGTCTCTGATCCATTCGGAGATGAATTAGAATTACTAGCCGACTTCAAACTGCATCCAATATATTGAAAAATGTCAACACAGTTGACCAACTTAAGCTTTAAAATGAACAAACAAAATATGAAAGAAAAAAATTAACTTACCTTGGAGAATTCGGACAAAATGTGATAGTGTAATCAGCACCATTGCATGTAAAAGTACTGGTAGCATCATCATAGGCATAGCTGTAAGATTTCGGACAAGCGTTCTTGAAAATGGACGAGTACATGGACGGCTTACAAGTGGCGGGTGAATTATACGCGCCGCTACAGCAGTACTCAGGGGTACCAAAAGCCTCACAGGCGCTCTTACACGCGCCTTGAACTTTGAGTTCATTGGGACAGCTTCTGTTCAAGTCACTAACACATCCAGTGGTCGCACAAGCACCGCCTGATACTGCATTCCCTTCAACAATGATGGGGATATTATAGCCGTCAACGAGGCTGACGTCGTAGAAGTCTAGTGATGAGCCGGAGCCGAGGGTGAATTCGGCTAAGGTGGCAGGTGGGGTGGCGCCTGCTCCGTTGCATTCGACTTGGTTGGAGCCACAGTCGGCAGTGGCGCAGGAGCCGCGGCCTGATGAGCTGTCGAAATTGCAGCCGGTTCTGCCCCAGAACCGACCGGACCAGCCTGTTGGACCTTGGAAAGAACGTGAAGTGCCCTTTGAAAGTTCAAAGCCAGTGCTGTCCAGTTTTGGACTGCCGAGAATTCCAGGCCAGACCGTGTACTCGCATTTGTTCACGAATGTGAATGTAGCTGCCGTTACATCTGCAACAAAAAACAAAATTAACAGGACACTTGATATAACAAATTACAAGCTTGTTAATTTAAATTGTGAAAACTAATGAAATAATGTAAATTTTTTCATTTTTAGAAACCTTTTGAACTGAAGAGAAGAGCAAGGCTGAGGGTCAATATAGTGTAACAAGGGGGGTGGTTGGAGAAATTGGCCATGGCAACTTCTGTGAAATGAATGTTTAATTTTTCTTATTTGTATAAATTTTTGTTCCTCCTCACTCTTTTTTTTCGATTTTTTTTTTTTTGGTTTTGTGAAAAGAGTGGAGGAAAGAGGATGAGACTTGAAAGGGAGGGAATGGTGGGGAATCTTGACCATCGGTTTAATATTTATAAGCGGACGAAAGAAAATCAGAACAAGCTTGCACTTCTTGATGGTCTGTGGTAAGGTCCACTCAAACTACCAATGGGGACTTGGGCCAAAATCTGCTACTTTTTTTTTTTTGTTGTTGTTGTTTTGAGTACTTTTAGCTTCTCTCTGTATTCTCTGAAGTACTTTGCATCGTAACAATTGAGTGGTGTACTTGTTATTTGCATACTTTGTAATTGTCTTCGAAGCTATTTCTGTCACTTTTTTTTTTTTTTGAAATATTGGAAATCTTACCGTCAAATCATCTTATCCAGCTTAAATGGAGCATGTAAAACTCTCGTCAAACCACCCTACCCAGCTTAAGCGGAGCAAGTAAAACTCACGGCTACTCAAGACTCTTACAAAAAAACACACATCTGAATTCGAACCCAGTACCTAAAAGCCAAATCGTTAATCCTATATCATCAAATCACACCCCTTGGGACAACTATTTTTGTCACTGAATTACTAAATTGCATGTTTTCATTAAACATTTTCAGAGAGTGAGCCTCGGGCAAGCTAAATTATTCGACACAATTCACATTATGTAACACTTGTCCGCTAAACAGTTGGTCATGTCCCTTACCCTTTGTATCAAAACAAATTAGCATATGGTTCTAGTAAGAAGCTGAGTTGTATTAAATTTCTATAATTTTCTATCATGTGTATTTTAATAAAAATATATAGTTAAAATTCAATTATATTTAAATTATTATTTAATACTTACAAATCATAATTTATAAAAACTCGACTCATAACCAATTCAAAATCAATTATTCAAATTCAACCAGTTAACACTGGAGAGCCGAGTGTCTCGATTAACGGTGTTTTTGCGAGTTCCATTAAGAGACGGCGTTACAATAACATTGCTTAACCAGGGGGGATTAATGGAAAAGAGGAAGCAAATCACATGGTCTTTTGGGAGGATTATGTTACGTACCAAGCAAATTTTTATCAGAAAAGTTAGAAGATAAGAGGAAAAGGTCGATTGCCAACAATTCCACATGCAGTGGACAGTACTGGTGTTGTGTTGTGTCTGAATTGACATTCACAATCTTCATATATATATATTTCAACTCTATCTTCAGAAACATACTACAAATTCACATGGGATGGGAGTTCAGTTCAAATATCTTTCTGAAACAACAAGTTACTCTTTTTTAGCTTTCTAGTGGGTCAGCTTTGTCTAGCTTTCTAATTGAAAATAATCAAATGCTTGCCATTGTTTTGAAATTAAAGTTATTGAAGGTGATGAGCTATGCATGGTTTCAAATCCTGTAAGTTTCTCTGAATGGACATAAAATCACAAATGTTGCCTTACATTTGCACTTCCATCCATCTGGGTTTCCCATTTCAGAGGATTATCGACCCAGATCTGAACTAATAACCAACAAGTTATTGAACTAGCAAGTGTGCCCTTGAGTTGACCATACTCATTTGGTCAACAAAATCATATCAAAATCTGATTATCATTAATTATATTCTATATTTTTAGCTGCAATCTACTGCTAAAAGCCAACATTGGCTTGTGAAATTGCAGTTGAAGTGTGTAAGAATGCAAAAGGATGCAATTGTTACTAAGAACAAAAATTGTACAAAGATTTGAGTGTGATTGAATTGACTGTTTTATGATTTGAGATCATGGTTAACAATTAAATGAACATTTAATCAAATTTAAGGCTCCTGAACTATTAATCATAAGATATTTCGACGAAATGGAGGGAAAAAATGAATAATATGTTACGTTGAATATAAGATTAAAACAAAAACAAAAATTATGACATTTACACTTTCATTTTAATCCCTAAAACACGAAATTATCAAAAAGGTAATTGGAGTTATTATAACGTAATAATAAAAATACTCTTAATACATTAAATAAAATAAAGAAATTGCGGTTTAATCCCAATATCTAAAAGGATGAAAAAGATTAAAAAAAAAAAATCCATAGAATCTTGAAAAATAAGAAAGAAATTAATAACTGCAATTTCATGTCGAAAAAGAAAAATTTAGGGATGATTTATGGGGCCAAACCGTCATAACCAATCGACACCGTGTATATCCTTTCGATAATTTCGAATCAATATATTATGTACCGAAATTAGACCGAAATTATGACCCTACAAAGGGGGATACATCACATATTTTTCTGTCCTGTAAAAATGTAATAATGATAACTTGATGAAACTTATCAGAAATGTGAAATAAGAGTTGAGACGGCATATCAATAAGGAGACTAATAGCTTAGATAATTCTATTACTTTGTAAATGGACATTTCCATGTCCCATCCACATCTTGGGATCATCTCCATAAAATCTATGCCTTAAATTAAATATGCCGTGTAAAGTATCCCATGCATGTGGATAATATTTTTAACTTTATATCTTCTTAACAAGCTTCATCCATCTTTTGCAATTTTTTTTTCTTTTTCTGCATCCGATTAATCGTTTCTTTATTAAAGTTTTGCGTCATCCCACTACATTATATGAAAATACTGTAATTTCTGAAAAGGGTTTGCAGAAGCTTTGTTTGTTAAGTTTTGATTTTAATTTGTTAACTCGTTTCAAGGCAAAAGGCTTGTATTATACAAGCAATGATGAAAAATGATACTCACTCAAAGGATGCATCTGTAATATAAGACTTTATAGTGTAATAGTGATGAGAAAGGATGAAGAATAAGAATTGAATACGATAAAGGTGTTAAAGCTTGTAGGTATAACATTACGCTCTCGTCCGAGTTTGGTGGTGTAGGGTTCGGGATCTCATTTTGAGATCTTGGGTTCGAATCTAAGGAGTGTGTTTCTTGTAAGAGTTTGGGACAGTCGGGAGTTTTACCTGCTCCGCTTAAGCCCGGAATAGGTGGTTTGGCGGCGGGATTTCCAACAATTCCAAAAAAAAAATAAATAAATAACAGACGCTTGTGTAGCATGAATATTGATTCAATTGGAGTCGAATTTAATTGTCACTTGTGTTATATGCTCTTTATTTTAACGGAAACAAATCAAAATTATATTATTAATAAAACAGATTTTTCATTAATTTATAGAACATATTTCAACAAAACTTCAAATTGAAGGAGGGCAGTAGATTTTTAAAAGGCCGGGAAGCAGCATTGGAGGAAGAAAAGTTGTATGAAATGGCTTTAGTTTTGTTGCCTTATCAAGATATGGTTACTTGGAAGTGCCTTTTGTTTACTTTCTTCATTTCTTGATCATCAATCCCCAAATTGTCTAAGAATTTTCAAAGTTCAATCAACTTTATCTTGAAGGGTTTAAACCAATAATCTTCAACAAAGTTAACTTGAGACCCTGAAAGAATGAATAAGTGCTTCTAATTGAAGCAAAAATGGATCAGCATTCAGTGACATGGAAGCAATCTCTCAAAGCTTGTCACAAAGATTTTAGCATGTGGGTTTAACGGAAAATGCAGTGGCTTATCCAAGTAGCTGGGTGATGGGAAGTGAGTAGGGTTGTTAAGTGTTTTCATAATCGAATCGGTGATCTAAAAAATTTCAATTGGTCACTAGTTCAGATGGCTGAATCGTTTCGAAAAAATCAACCGGCTGATGTTATAAATAGTTTTATTTGATTAAATTTATAAAAAGTATTAAGTTTTAATTTTTTGTTTTAAGATTTTTTTTTAAAAAAAATTTGAATCGATCCGGTCCGATTCGCTGATTTTTATCGATTTTAACTGATTTTTTTAGGACTGGACTCACGGCCGGTTCAATCGCCTTGTCCGGTCCGATTTTAATAATATTGGGGTTGATAAATAGTCTGGATTTTAAACACCCAATCACATTTTAAGTGTTTTTTTTTAATTCAGGCTTAAAAAACACAATAATAATATCAATTCAAAATTTAATAAATTGAATTTTTTCAATATTAATAAACGACACTTAACTTTAGAGATGACTTTTTTTCAAACCCGGTTCATTTGTTCATCCTAGAAGCGAGAAGCCATTGCTTTGATGACTTAGTGTACTTGCCAATAAATAATGATAGTTGCACCCCTAAACACTCTCTCAGCATAAATTTTTATTTTTTTGTGCTCGGAAAAATAATTTTAAAATTTTAAAATTTCAAAAATATCAAAATTTATATTTAAAATGTATTATTTTGAGTATAAAAAAATAAATGGGGATGGAATAATAAAGGAATGCAACTAATGCTAGCCAATAAGACGACGACTCCCCTGAAATTTTTTCGGCGCATTGTGGGCTTCTTTGGACAATCTAAAAGACTTGCCTCAGAACCCAAAGAAAAAAAATAAATTAATAAAAAAGAACCTTCAGCTTTACAGCCCACCAATAGCAGTTGCTTATTCCACTCACAGCCCACAATACATATTTGTGCCTTTAGAAAACTTTGATTAATTAGTCTAATGACCTTATCCATTAACAGCCACCTTAATTAATCTTCGACTTCTTTATGCAACACTTTTTCTCATTCAAGATTAAAAAAAAAAAAAAAAAAAAAAAAAGCTACATCCCATTTGACACAAATTAACCATTTTCATTCATTGAGTTCAAAACATGATAAGACATGAATACGTGTACTTGAAGTAGACAGTTTTTTTTTTAAATCGTTGGAAATCCCACCGTCAAATCATCCATTTCGGATTTAAGCGGAGCATATAAAATTTCCGATTGTCTGAGGTTCTTACAAGAAAAACACTCTCTGAATTCGAACTCAGAACCTCAATGTAAGATCCTGAGCCCTACACCACCAAGTCACGCCCCTTAGGGATTGAAGTAGACAGATACATCAAACACATATGCATATGATTATTTTGCTAAATAATTTCACAATTTTCAAACCATATTGATATGTTGTAATGAAATGTTTCTTAAAAAACCTTATCTAAGTTTGGCTAGTTGCCATATGCATTCATGAAAACCTGAAAACATTGTGGCCCCACTTTTTCGATGCCCTACTTTTTCGCGTTGAGTTTGTACTAACATTGAATATATTATTAAAATTTACCTAACATATATCTCATATAAATCACATTTATCTTATAATTATTGATCCAATACTCAACACCCGATCATAATTAAGTAATTCTACTAGGCCTCTGCTTTTTCTTGCTGGTTAGTTGTTACTTGTTTTAAATGAAGCCTAAGCTAAGACTAGTCAACATCATAACATTTGAAATTTGACATAAAATAGTGTGTTGATGACGATGGCCACTTCAGCTTACTCCAATATCATTCTCAATAAACTCATTTTCTTTTTTTTTCTTTTTTTTATTTAAAAAAAAAAACATTTTTATTTTTATTTTGCGTGAATCAACTTAATTTAAAGTTGTAAATTTCACAATGTTCACATGAAGAATCCTGAGCAGATTCTGTTGCAAATCTCATTTAGTTTGTATGCTTAATCAATGGAGAATTAGGAGTCATTGGGAGGCGTGACTTGGTAGTGTAAGGTGATTCTAGGTTCAAATTCAGATAATGTGTTTCTTGTAAGAGTTTTGGACAATCGGAGGGTTTTACCTGTTCTGTTTAAGCACATAACTGGTGGTTTGGCGGTGGAGTTTCCAACGATTTAAAAAAAAAATTGGAGAATTGGGATTTTAATTGTAATATAAACATGTTGAATTTAAGGAGGACGTTGAGTAATTTTTTGATACAATGAAAATATGAGTTATAATAAGATATTATTGGTATTGTTGTATAGATGATGTGGTATCATCATTGTATTATAAAAATTTTCGAGGACGAGAGAAGCATAAAATCTACATAAAATTTGTTTAAACTTTGGCATAATCTCTTATCTATTCAGGAATTTTATTTCCGAAGCTAAGCATCAATGTAGTCCATCCTTATTTATTAAACGAATCTCTACCAATTGCGAACATTCAATGGTTATTAAATCTTAATTTAATCATAAACAATCCAATATTTAATTGCGAGCTTGTGACCCTTCAGAACACGAAAAGGTAAAAGGTGAGATTATTGTCAACTTGATATTTCAGGACTCAGGTTATCTGAAAAAGATAATTACTTATTTTTTTTTAGAATCTTTGAAAAATTTTACCTCAAAATTATCTTTTCCGAATTGAAATGGAGTAGGTAAAATATCCGATTATCTTAGATTCTTACAATAAACATACTGATTGGATTCGAACTCATAACTTCAAGATGAAATCTTAAACCCTATACTACCAAACTACGTCTTTTTGGAAAAAAGAGAATTACTTGTATATGATAAATAAGTTAAATAAGCTTGTCAGTGAATCAATAAGAATGCAACTGATGCCAAATTGAATAATGGATGAAAAGTGCAGCCAAGTGGTTCTGAACATTTATTGCTTTTTGACAGTTCGATTACCAAAGACATTTTATCTCATGTTAGTTTAAATTTTATAATTAAGCCACTGTCATACAAATAAACTACTCACCAGTCATAACCCAGCACAAAAATTATATTTTTTTTTGGAATGTTATAAATTTTATCATTAAATCATGAAATTCGAATTTAAATGAAATAAATAAAATCATCTTGACAAAATAATTTTTAAACAGTTTTATTTAATGATAATTCGATATTTAATAGACATGATATTATTTTTTGGATAGTGATAGAAACAATAAAGATATAGATCGTGACAAGATATTATTTGATTGTTATATGAATAATGTGGTACCATTGTTGTATTATAAAATCTTGACCATTGATTTCATGTAGTCACATGATTGATGAATTGATATCATTAAATGTTATTTTAACTTTAAATATATATCAATAAATTAATTTAAATCAATAACTACATTTTAATATCTAAATTTAAGTTGAAATATCTTCATCCTTTATAATTATGTTCTAACGTTGAAATTAATTGATTAAGTTGATTGGAGTTGTATTAAGAATATTTCAATCATATAATAAGGATGATATTCTTAATTGAATCCATCCATTTAAATAACTGGATATTTTATAGGAAAAATGAAAAAAAAATTAATATATTAATAATTTTTTTATTTCTCATAAAAATGATGCCAAAATTTTCATGAAATAAATTCTTAATAAATATCATAAGACACTAATTCAAAAGAGAGGCATCCGATGTTTAGTAAGAATATAGTAATTAATTACATATTGACGGCAAATTCCACACCACATGTTATATAATTAAAAACGGAAAAAAAAAATATGCAACTGTCACCAATCCTGATAACAAGAATATATACAAAAGGAAAAGAAAAAAGTGAAGTAATTTATCGTTGGCATTATTAGGCGACAGTTGCAAAATATTACAAACCCAAATTCATAATTAATTATCTAGTTTTTAAAATTGCAATAAGCAAATTAATCTAATGCTAAAAAACAAACTTGATTATGGTAAGCACCGAGTCACACTTTGTGTCTCCAGATCAAGAAACGTGACAGCTGATGTATACACTGACTTTTGTTTTCTTCTTTTGAGCATCATAATTCCATCAAAACTTTCACCTGGAATTCAATTAAGAATTTCAAGAATCTGATCTCTCTCTCAGTCTCTCTCTTTTTTAATTGTTGAAAAAGAAAGAGATGATGCTGGCTAGGGTCACAAGCAAGTTGACCATTTGGGCCTCTAAGCTGTGCCGTCCAAATTTTCAGGACCCACTTGGTTAGGTAGGGAGTCTAAGGAGTGAGCAAAATAATCCTAAAAAGCCAATATGTCAAAAGGGAAGCAACAACAAGAAAGAAGCAGCAAGTGGGATGATGATATATTTTGATTTGATGATAGTAACAGATTAGCTTTTGGCAGGTTCAATGGAGTTGCCACAACCGCCAAATTGCAACTTGGATAGCTACGGCAATGGCGATGGAAATCGATCTCTTATGTTGTAAAGTGCCGGCCGATACATTGGCGGCCACCGGAAATTGCCCATTTGCTGATTTCAAACTGCAGCAATAAATCACCCGTCATCAGTGTGTGTGTTGTATATAAATTTGCACAACAATTGGAAAGCAACTTCTAAATAATAATAGAACGTGCCAAGCAGATTACAAAATGGTCCCCTGCCTGCCACCGACCCAATATGGAAACAAAAAGCTCTTATCAATTTTTGGCAAATAAAAATATCTCCCTCTGTTGGCTACAGTTTTAGTAAACCGCCAATCACTACTGTCTTTTGCTGTAAATAAAACAGTCACAGCGGTAATTTTGCCGCGTTTTCCGTTAATATATTAGAAAACACAAAATTCAATTCAAAATTGTCACATAAATATTAATAACTAAAATGTAAATGGTTTAGTAGTAAAGAGTTTATAATTTGATTGTCAAATAAGATATATTTTTTTTTGTAAGAATCTCAGAGCATTTTACCTCATCCGCTTAATCTCGGGTCGGAAAAATAAAATGTAATTAAATATGACAAAAAATCATAAAAACTCAGGTAGTATTGAATCCAAATTTGAGGAAAAAAAGTTACCTGGTATTGGGGCCAGGACAGAAAGTGATGACATAATCGGCAGCAGCACAAGTGAAGGTGCTGGTGCCATCATCATATGCGTAGCTGTAAGCTTTAGGACAGGCATTCTTGAAAAACAATGAATAAGAGCTGGGTTTACAAGTATCAGGCGTGGCAAAAGCCCCGCTACAGCAATACTGGGGATCACCAAAAGCTTCACATGCGCTCTTGCAAGCAACGTCCTCGCCATTAGCCGCCTCTGTAACCTTAAGCTCCGAAGGACACGCATTGTTTAAGTCCACAATACACCCAGTTGCCGTGCAATTGCCAGCGGTTCCGCTTTGGGGTGTAACGAGCATGGGAAGATTATAGCCGTCGACGAGACTAACGTCATAAAAATCGAGCCCCCCGGCGCCGTTTAATGTGAATTCAGCTAAGGTGGCAGGAGGAGCAGCGCCGCTACCGGAACATTCGAGTGTGCCGGAGCCGCAGTCGCCGGTGAGGCAAGTGAATTTGCCAGTTGTGGAATCTTGGGTGCAGTGAGTGCGGGCCCAGAAGCGGCCTGACCATGAAGCTGGAACAGAGATTGAAGTTGATTGGCCTGCCTCTAAAGAGTAGCCTGTGGGTGAAAGCTGTGCGGTTCCTGCGCTTGAGAGTATGCCTGGCCATATTGTGTTGCTGCACTTGTTTGTGATCGTGAAAGTTGATGACAATGTTCCTGAAAATTTATTTTTATTTTTTTTAAAGAAAAAAAAAAACCCATTATTATTATATATTTACCCAATACACGGATGGGATACGGGAAAATGAACAAGAAGCAAATTAAATTAAATTAAATACCAGAAAGTAATTGGAGAAGACATAGTGTGATTATGGCGAGAGAAGTTTGATGGCGAGCCATTGAAGATGATTGAATAAGAAGAATTGAGGAGATGATGAAATGTTGATTTAATTTTTTTTGATTAATTTGCTTGAGTTTCAAGTAATTTTATAGAGAGCCAAGGAGATGCGGGGTGGATCATGTGCTGTGGCATGGCATGGCATATGTATTTTATGGAGATGTGGACCCACCGCCCATGTTGGGCACGTGCATACAAAATACATATACTACGCCGCCACAGTCAGTACTCACTCAGGTCGGCTAATTGATGTGGGAGTTTTTAATTTATTGGAGTTTCTTAAGCGACGGGGTAAATATGTTGTTGTCACCAAATGGGCTTGGTGTTGCATTAAAATAATATATGAAATAGAATAGGCTTTTGGGATGATGATGCGAGAGGTGCGTTGTGGGATTCAGAGATAGGATAAATAGTCAATTTTGAAAGAATTTATTGTGAACCTCTTTCATATATGAATCTATCTGATTCAGACGAGAAGAACTTGCTTCAGTAACTTGCTTCAGTATCTCAATTTCAATTCAAACATGGGTTTGATTTAAGTGAAATAAGTAAAATCTCCGACTATCTCAAGTTCTTACAAGAAATACATTCCCCGGATTCGAACTCATGACCTTAAGATGAGATCTTGAACCCTAAACCATCAATCAAGTCACACTCATTGTCTTCAGTGTTCTCTGGATTCTACTTTGGTTAAGCATCAACATTCAATAATTACATCTTGGTTTGGTGTAGTGCTTGTTGCATGTGGTGCTTAATTGGAGGGATGCAGCAAATAGAAGACTACAATAACTAACAAATTTGAAGAAAATAGCAACTTTGAGTCAACACAACAGTCGAAATACTGTTTATCCTATCTAGGATCTTGTGATGACATTTTCCTTGTGATGTTTACTGGTTTTGTTGAAATGAAATAATGACGTGAAAACAAAGTCCATTAAAAATAAGAGTCTTTTCAATACTTTAAAGGGAAGCGAGGTTTTTTGAATAGTTCACTTCCTAATAAAGGCAACAAACACAATCTTACAATTCTTAACTGATTCAGAAAAATCAACCAGAAGCTTCATCATCTCATTATTAGAAAGCTTGTATTTTCCTTCCATACGCTCTATAGTGTATAGCAGCATGCACAAAGATCGCCATTCATCAATCCAAGCAACATTTTCACTGTCTTAACATGCAGAAGATCCACAAGGTTGAGTAGAATCAGATGAAGAAGATCCACTAAAAAAGTCATCCCAAGTACAAAACCTAAAACTGATGATTTCAACATAATGATGCCCTGCTCTCCATATATCAAAATAATGAATGACAAACAGCAGCATCTACAGGTCACTATTAAAGGCGGCAATGTTTGCATGCCCTTGACTAAGCATCATACAAACCATTTTATCATGAAACAAAGTACAGAGAAACCATGAAGGATGGCTTAGCTGGAGTGGAGTTGGAGTTGATTTGGGTGGTGGGGAAGGTCTCGAGGTAGTTTTGTAACCAATATGAAAAATCAATTAACTGAATCCAATATGCCAAAACGAATTGTAGCAATCAATTTTACACCCAATATAGGGTCATATATCATCATATTAAACAGAGAAGAATGCTATAGAGTTTGATGCAAGTCACTATGGAGAAAAGCACAAGCGGCAAATAGAAGAAGATGAGGCATATCCTAATGGAATGCAACTAAAGACCTGTGAACTGTCAACTTATATCTGAGGAATTTAGCTAACTTCATAAAATTAATGGTAACAAAACTTGATTTTAGACATTACCATATATCTGAGACTACTAGCATACTGGCTGTTCTGGTTTTCATTATTCAGATATAAATAAGTTACATGCATTGTATACAACTATTGCAAGATATCATACTCTACTCCACAAGATAAATTGTCAAGATTGTACTGATTAGAAAAGTTCGTTGGATGAATTTAACTTCTGATCTTCACAAATATAGATAGATTACATTTAATGATCATTCATAACCAAGTACCACACATATGGGTTTAAGGCAGGGCATAAGTAGATTTACCTTGAGGCTACTATTTGATACTTCCATTACCACACGAGACCTACAGATATATAATTCTTATGAACACAGCAATAACATCCCACAAAGCCTCAAACTGCAAATAAGAATTAACCAAGGCACAGATCACTAGAGTATCATAAACCCACCACCAATCCACAATATCAATTGATACGAATATAAGCATAATAGGAATATAACTGTTGAATTGGAACAATAACCCCTAGTCACCAACTCACCAATACCAATTCATAGACAAATTTGTTTTAAAAAAGATTAGAAACCCTATCCGAACCACCTCATATATGCATCAAAACTTGAAGAATTACTCTTCAAAATTGGTGGCTTTAAAAACAAAAACCCACAACCCTTGCTATGTATAACCCATAAGCACAAATTCAACAAGCTACTAAGAAGTAATATTTACTACCATTACTCTTTCATTAGTTGGCAACTTTAGTGCATTCCCTCGCAAAGTGCCCTGGCTTCCCACAGTTGAAGCACGATCCTCCTCCTCCACCACCACCACCACCACCACCACCACCATCTGCGCTGGCTTCACAGTCTCTGGCCAAGTGCCCCGATTTCCCACAGTTATAGCACCGACCACCGCTGACTCCTCCTCCTCCTCCGCTTCCTCTAGTAATACAATCCCTCGCCAGGTGCCCGTAACCACCACACTTGAAGCAGCTGGTGGTGGTGTTATTGTTATAGTTACTTCCGCCCTGCTGATGTGGACAGTCCCTCGCAAAATGCTCAGGATCGCCACAGTTATAACATCCACTGCTGTTGTTGTTATAATTACTGTTCCTTCTGTTACTAGTACACTCCCTCGCCACGTGTCCCACTCCGTCACAATTGTAACACACGACTCCACCAGAACCGTAACCACCGCCGTTGTTTCTCCTGCCGTCGTTGTTGCCTTTCCAGTTTCCACCAAATCCGGCTCCGCCGCCTCGTCCGCCACGGCTATTGTTATAACCGTTGTTGTTGTTGTTCTTAATAGAGCGAACGGGGGCGCCACCAGGAGCAGTGACGTCGAGAGCTTGGTACTTTCCGTTTGCTTCGAGCTGGACATCGAATTCAACAGACTGGTTATCGTGTAGAGTACGATATCCCTCGGATTTGATGGATTTGTGATGAACAAAGAGATCAGCGCCACCGTCGTCAGGCTTGATGAAGCCGTAGCCCTTGGCGCCGTCGAACCATGTGACCTTGCCGGTCGATCTCGTGAGCTGCGCCATTGCCGTTGATTGAAAAACTACAAAATCAACGGATGAGATGAACAACTGAACAAGAGACGTACGGGGAAACCCTAATGCAAGTCCTCCTCACCTCACGGTTAGTGCGTTTTTCTCATGATTTGCTGCTCTGTGCTACATGATAAGATATCGTGGACCACTCCTTTGCTTCTTTCTGTGGGCCCGTCTTAAGTACTTTTTTGACTATTCACTACAATTTCGATTCTGTTTGGCACTTTAACGTCCCTTGATTCCGTTTATCGAACGGAGTTCCCTAATTTCATTACGTTCGCATCCACGTCGGCATTTCTCTTCCCCTTCCCGTGAACTGGAGGAAATATTCTTTTTTAAAGGTTTATTTCTTTATTCTTTTTCTTTTTGAAAGGTCTATTCTTTATTCTTGTAGTATTTTTTCCCTCAAAATTTATTCTTGTTATTTTTAAATTTTACATTTTTCGAATAGTTCTAGAATGTTTATACAGATTGCGATTCTCCTTTGGTGGAAAAAAGAAAAAGGAACTAAATTTATGATTTTATATATCATACATGATGTAGTATTATGATACATCTTACATATAAATAGTCGTTCAATCAAAATTTTCTACAAATCATTGTAGTATTATATTATGCTTAGGCATTTATATTAATAATAAGTGAGTTATCAAAAATAAATAAATAAACTTTCATACCACAACAAAAAAAAAAAAAAAAAAAGACTTATAGAAGGGCAATCCAGCAACTTAGGGGCTCCCCGATAAATGAGTAGATAAGTCTTACAATATTTTTTCAAATTTTATATTAATATTATGAGTCGTAATAAAATGTGGGTTCATGCTCTATCATTTGGTAGAGTATGATTGGGCAACCTCACCATGCTGAGTTTATGAAGCTGTCCCATAAAAATAGTTCTCCACAAGAAAACTTATCAATTTAATTAAGTAGTTGACAGCAGCAGTGTTTTTAAACCCGGTCTAGTCCACCAGATTTGGGATCGCGAGAGGGTCGAGGATCAGAGGTCTGACCGAGGTTCTATCGGGGTCAATATGGGGTCGATAATAAATTATTATTTTATTATGTATTTATATAAAAATATGATAAAAATGAATAAATGTTTTAATTTTGTAATTAAGACTAGTTTTAATACGTTTTCAAATATTACAATATTTTTTTTACCAAAATTATAATCAAAATATAGTAATAAATTAATTTGTTATTTTAATTTGAATAAAAAAAAAACTCAGAAATTGGATTGAACCGTGACCAATTTGGCCGGGTCACGATTCAACTAGCCCCGTCGTCAGTTTTGGATTGGGTCAATTGATGGCAAGATTAATGTCATCATCCAGACCAACTAAAGGATCGATCCACGAATCAACGCAGTGCTTTTTTTCCAGGGAGCTAAGTATAAATTAATTGTTTAGCCTCTATCTCTCTATGGCCAATTAAATAAAACTGTTTAAAAAATCACTAATCAAAACCCTTGAGGACAATTAATAAGCAATTTAATCCAAACCATACTTGCATATGATGATAATGTTAAAGAACAGTGCATTTATTATGAACACTACAATAATATTCAAGAAAGATTTGTATGGGATATTATGTTACGATAACAATTTTCTAGCAGCCAATGATACTATCATAATATTATGTTGTGATAAAACACACAACAATAGAGGTGAATTGGGAGAAAACTCTTCTTTATTTCTCACTAAATAAAGAATTACAAAGCTTGCACTCCAAACTTTACAAAAAAACTCACACACAATTTACTCTTTATTGTTCTCACATTTGGGATGATGAACAATGGTCCTTAAGACTCCAATTTATAGTGTCAAAACCGTGTTAACAGTGTCACACGGTTTGGCAAAGCTGGCAACAAGTTAGAGGTGTATCATCATGCTTTCGGCGCATGTCTTCTCAAACTTTCGGTGCCTCACTCGTTTGCATGCATACTGGAGTTCACTGCATGGGGCATGCATGCTGACTTTGTTGCATGCATGACATTTCAACAAATCTCCCCATCGGTGAAGATTTGCCCTAAAATCTGAACCAACCATAAATTACCTAAACCGGATCCTCAAAAGGATCCACCCCTGGCTGCATCTGTATGACTGCCTACGTACCTTGAGTTGAGATCAAACCAATCGTAGTTCTCTGTCTCTCCCCACTCTGACTATGTGGAGAGTTTTGTCATCCCAACTTGGCACGACAGATTTCAAGCTTCTCCTTCGGTAAAACCTTGGTGAACATATCGGCACCGTTGTCGTCGGTGTGAATTTTCCTGAGTTCTAACAGCTTTGAGCTCAGGATGTCCCGTATCCAGTGATACCTCACATCGATATGTTTTGACCCCGAGTGAAAAGTAGAATTTTTACCAAGGTAGATATCACTCTGGCTATCGCAGTACAAATTGTACTTCTCCTGCTTGAAACCCAATTCCTAGACGAATGTCTTCATCCACAGCAATTCCTTGCAAGCTTCTGTAATTGCAATGAATTATGCCTCTGTTGTAGAAAGTGCAACACATCTCTGCAACCTTGACTGCCATGACACAGCTCACCCTGAGAGAGTAATCAGATATCCCAAAGTAGACTTACGAGTATCCACATCTCCTGCCATATCTGAATCGGTGTAGCCCATCAACACTGGCTTGTTGCTTCCAAAACATAATCTCATTTTGGATGTGTCTCGCAGATACCGCATTATCCATTTGACAGCATTCCAGTGTTCTCTTCCTGGGTTTGACATAAATCGGCTGACCAATCCAATTGTGTGTGCTAAGTCTGGCCTTGTGCACACCATGACATACATGAGACTTCTCATTGCTGAGATGTATGGAACCTGTTTCATTTCCTCATTCTCTGTCTCAGTAGAGGGACTCTGTTGTGTACTCAATCTAAAATGGGTAGCAAGAGGAGTGCTAACCGCTTTAGCCTTGTCCATCTGGAATCTCTGAAGTACCTTCTCGATATACTCCTCCTGTGAAAAATATAATTTCCTGGCTTTCCGATCACGGCCGATCCTGATGCCAAGATTCTATTTAGCTGGCCCCAAGTCTTTCATCTCAAAAGACTTACTCAGTTGCTGCTTCAAATTATCAATCCTCGATTGATTCCGGCCAACTATCAACATATCATCTACATATAGCAGTAAGATGATAAAGTCATCGTCAGAAAATTTCTGAACGAATACACAATGGTCTGAAGTGGTCTTCTTGTATCCATGCTCCCCCATAACTGACTCAAACTTCACGTACCACTGTCTCGGTGCATGTTTCAAACCATAGAGATTTTTCCTGAGTCTGCACACATAGTCCTCTTTCCCTCTGACTCTGAAGCCTTCTGGTTGCTCCATGTAAATTTCTTCTTCCAGATCTCCATGAAGAAATACTGTTTTGACATCCATCTGCTCAATCTCCAGGTCGAGGCTTGCTGCTAGACTGAGTACCACTCTGATGGATGACATCTTCACAATTGGAGAGAAGATTTCATCGAAGTCAATGCATTTTCTCTGATTGAATCCATTGACGACTAGCCTGGCTTTGTATCGGGGTTGTGAAGTGTGCTCATGTTGCTTCACCTTGTACACCCATTTGTTCTTCAAAGCCTGTTTGCCTCTTGGCAATTTCACCAACTCGAAAGTGTGATTGTCATGCAAAGATTTCATCTCATCTTACATGGCTTCCTCATACTTTTCTCTGTTCTCTGTTTCCACAGCCTCATGGTAGCTCTCGAGTTCTCCTCCGTCAGTAAGCAGCATATACTCATATGCAGAGTATTTCGTTGAAGGTCGCATTTCTCTGTCAGACCTTCTTTGTGGAACTGTTGGTGTAGCTTCTAGTACTGGTGGTTGATCATGATCATCATCTCTGGGAGGTTCATCACATGTACCCTCATGTTTGGGAACATCATCTTCAACTTGTACTGGCACCGGTGTATGAGGTTCCGGATTCACATCTTTGTATTGCTGGGGCATTGTCTTCAATTCCTTCCGGATATCTTCTATGGTCTGATCTTCAACGAAGACAACATCTCGGCTTCTGACAATCTTCTTCTCAACAGGATCATACAGTCTGTAGCCGAAATCATTATGACCATAGTCAATAAAGACACATTGTGGCGTCTTTGCATCAAGTTTGGATCTCTCGTCCTTTGGGATATGTACAAATGCTTTGCACCCAAAGACATCTAAGTGTTCGTATGACACTTCTTTATCTGTCCAAACTTGGTTAGGAACATTACCTTTCAGTGCGACTGCTGGGGACATATTCAAAACATGTATTGTTGTGTTCAGCGTCTCCCCCCAGAATGTCTTCGGTAGCTTGGCCTGTGAGAGCAAGCTTCTGACCCTTTCGCACAAGGTTCTGTTCATCCTCTCAGCTAGGCCATTCAGCTGAGGTGTCTTCGGAGGTGTCGTTTGATGTCGGATTCCTTGTATCTTGCAGTATTGATCAAAGGGACCTATGTATTCTCCACCGTTGTCTGTTCTGATGCATTTGAGTTTCTTGCCGATTTCTCTTTCTACCAGGGCATGAAACTCCTTGAATACTCTCAACACTTGATCTTTTTTCTTCAAGGTGTATTCCCAGATCTTCCTTGAATGATCATCTATGAATGTCACAAAGTAAAGTGACCCTCCAAGTGTTCGTGTCTGCATCGGACCACATACATCTAAATGTATGAGGTCAAATACCTCCGATTTCCGTTGAGGCGGGGAACTCTGGAAGGACACTCTGTTCTACTTTTCAGCCATGCAGTGTTCACACTTTTGTAAGTGTGAGTTCTTCAACCCGGGAAGAACATTCTGTATGCGTAGTACTTCCATCCCCGTTTGACTCATGTGACCGGGCTTTTTATGTCATTGCTCGACTGCCTCATCATTATTGACTGTATTTATGCTACTATTTGAAAGCTTAGCATGCATCAAATAAAGAGTTGTGTCTTTCTTACCTCGTGCCACCACTATTGATCCTTTAGTGAGCTTCCAGGTTCCGTCACTAAAGGTGCTGCAAAAACATTCATCATCAAGCTTGCCTATTGAGATCAGGTTTAACCGGATGTCTGGGATGTGCTTGACTCCCTTCAATACTAGTCTTGTCCCGTTGTCTGTTTCAAGATAGATGTCTCCAATACTGACGGCTTTGGACTGGCCGTCATTCCCCATCCTTACAGCACCGTAGTCCCTGATGTGTAAGATGAAAAGAAGTCTCTGCGAGATGTGGCGTGTATGGAGGGGCCACTATCTATCACCCAACTAGTCTCGTGGCTGGCAAAATTCACAATATTTTCTTCATACATAATGTAGAATTCTTTGGAGGTTTTGTCGGTGGTAGTAGCAACTCTTTCTTGGTTAGAGTCACCATCTCTCATGGACTGCTCGTTCTTCAGTTTGTAGCAATCCCTCTTCATATGTCCTTTATTCTTACAATGGAAACATTTTATTTCCCTTGTTCTTTATTTCCCCCGGTTCTTGTCTGATTTACCTGGGCCTCGGCTTTTACTCCTCCCCCTTCTGGTGTTCTTCTCAGTCACTAGAGCTTCTGAGGTTGAGGCTGATGTTGACTCCTACATTCTCGTCCTCTTTTCTTCCTCGAAGATCCTGGTTTTCGCCATCTCCATAGTGACTTTCTCATCTGCGGCTGAATTTATCACCGTAGATCTGAACGTTTCCCAAGATTCTGGTAACATATTAAGGAGTATTAAGCCATTTACCTTATCTCCGAAGTCTATGCCCAATCCAGACAAATCTTTCATTGTTCCGAGGAAATCGTTGATGTGGTCCGCCACAGCTATACCTTCCTGGTATTTCAACCCCATCATCTTCTTGATGTAGTACAGCTTGTTGTTGCCAGTCTTTGCTCGAAAAAGCTCCTCCAGCTTTCTCCATAAGACACCTGCATTTGTATCTTCACTAACATGGTTCACGATACTGTCGTTGATCCACTGACGAATAGTACTGCATGTTTTCTGGTGAAGATTGTTCCACCTTGCTTCAGACATTTCTTCTGGTTTCTCCTCCAGAAATATTGAATCATCATAGTCCTTTACATATAGAAGGTATTTCATCATTCCTCTCCATGTGAAATAATTGGTATTAGTCAACAAAATCATTTTTCTAACTCCCCCATCCATCATAAAAATTCTAAGAAAAAATTTCAAAAAACGGACCTCACCGTTGCGTCCAGAATGGTCGAAAATGATGGAAATGACATTTCGTTTGTCAAAATCCGACTCAGGGACCAAATTATAAATTTCAGAAATTACAGGGGTCAAAGTGTAATTTTCGAAGGTTCAGGGGTCAAAATATAATTTCGAAAATTTCAGGGACCTTTCTGAAAATTACCAGATTTTTTTGCTGACGTGGCACTTGCTGATGTGTCATGCTGACTGGGCTGCTGACTGGGCATGTCAGGCTGACATGACACTGACTGGACTTGTCTTCAACCTTCAGCGCGCGTGAAGCGCGTGCATGCGACTGGAGGCCCGTGAGTCTGGTTCTGTGAGGCGCGTGTGACCTCCCTGGACCTCCGATCGATCTCCGGAAAATACCACCGTGCTCGTCTCGCCGTGAAAAGTCCGATGGTATGCTCAAAATCGATTTTTGACAACTTTCGTCGGAACCGATTTTCCAAACCGAACCTCTGTTTTCTGAGTTTCGGGATCCCACCGTGGAACCTTAGCTCCTGATACCACTTGTTGTGATAAAACACACAGCAATAGAGGTGAATTGAGAGAAAACTCTTCTTTATTTCTCACTAAATAAAGAATTACAAAGCTTGCACTCCAAACTTTACAAAAAACTCTCACACACTTTACTCTCTATTGTTCTCACATTTGGGATGATGAACAATGGTCCTTAAGGCTCCAATTTATAGTGTCAAAACCGTGTGAACAGTGTCACATGGTTTGGCAAAGCTGGCAACAAGTTGGAGGTGTACCATCATGCTTTCGGCGCATGTCTTCTCAAATTTTCTATGCCTCACTCGTTTGCTTGCATACTGGAGTTCACTGCATGAGGCATGCATGCTGACTTTGTTGCATGCATGACGTTTCAACATATTAATGAGATGTTTTACTTACCATCCCTAGCAGCCAATGAATAATGATACCACAATGTCATTGATTCCCTTCTCCATGCCTTTTAACCCACACATCTTGTAGACGTGTGTTATCTTTCTTTCTTTCTTTTTATTTTTTTTTACTTTGAAATCGTTGGAAATCCACCGTTAAACCACCCCATTGTTGGAAATGATGATCGAGCACTATTCACTTTTTGTATGAATATTTATTATTTATGCAATGTAATGTAATATTTTCTTTATCATGATTATTTATTTATTTGTTTGCTAATTTCTTACTTTTATTTATATATTGTAAATCTAAGTGTTAGATTACTCTAAGAGTTATAGATTTCGAGTTTCACTCGGAACCTTATATGAAATTAGTAAAGACCCGAGAGTTACAATATATGGTGGTATAGTTGCAAGAGTTGTAAATGGTGTTGAGAAATATCACGCATTCTCTCGAATATAAATTATTTCTGGTATAGATCTATTGACATGGGTCGATCATTATAATATATGATTTGTCTCAACAGACTATGAGCTTAGCGGAAGTTCATATAGAAATGCGGATATTCATTAGTGGAATGAATATCGAACAAACTTATAGAAGATGACTAATAGATATTCCATAAAACTGTCAATAGTTATCTTTTCGAGTTAAGTAGTTATTGTGGTCATTTGACTTGAGACACTACGGTGATCTTGTGAGTGATCCTTTATGTCTGATACCATGCATGTCAGAAACCTTTTATGGTCTGACCTCTAGATGACTGTTAGGTATAGATCGATGATCACGAAGATCGGTGTGTGTTAATATGAGGATTCATCAGTCCATATGGTTGGATTTTGTTTCCAGAAATTTTCAGAGTATATTCCAGAAATCTTTCGGCCGAAAGTTCGTTGAAGAATTTGTTTCTTTAACATTATAAATAATATTGAAAAAGAGTTTTGCATATATTATTTATTAATGGAATATAATTATGAAAATTTATTTTTATATTGAGTAGATAAGGCTTTGACAGTAAAACTATAACCTTACTCAATAGGAGACGGTAATGACGAAAGGACTATACATTAACGTTTTAACCTCAACTTGTATGGTTCAGCGTGTCGTATTGTTTTTAGCCATGATTTGTAGGTGGTCAGGGCTTCATGAATATGTATACAAGTATATGAGATATATATATATATATATATATATATATATATATATATATATATATATATATATATATATATATATATATGTAACAACCGAACGTGCGCCTATAGAATTCCACTATATTAAGTTTACTCGTTGAGCACTAGGGCGACTTTTGTCAAATGTTGACAAAGTGTTTTGGGTTTAAGGATTAAATGTTCGATCTGATAATTCATGAGATGAATTAATTTAATTGAATTAATTAATTTTATATCAAGAGTTGATATAAGTTTATTGTATAATAGATGTAAATTTGATTTACATAAAATTAGTAATTAATTAGTGAATTAATTTAATTGTTAAATTAATATACAAAATTATTTACTTAGTTTATAAAAATAAATGTATCAATTTTTTAAGGTAACTATAGTTAATGTAATTGAATGGTTTTTTGTTAAAGTAACTAAAATCATTTAATTGTAATTTAGTTACCTTGGTTGGTGTGATTTTTTTTTTAAACTTTGGTTAAGTTATTTTTTTGAATCTTGTGGTGTAGAGAAAAGATGCTCATATACCATGGTTTAATTAAAATGTTTGTTTTGGTTTTGGTTTTATTTTGCTTTTTAATTAATAAAACAAAAAGCAATTTTTTTTACGACACACTTTCTCTCTGCCGAGAAGAAGAAACCAAAACAAAAAGAAAGCAAAAAAAAAAATTGTACCAAGTATTGTGTCATTAAACAGTAATGTAACATGCAAATCAAACAGATCAACAACCAAAAGTAGATCTAGATGCAAAAACCCTGATACCAGAAAAACTCCAAGACAAACCTGGAAATCAAGTTTACAGATTCAATCCAAGTCGAGATCTCTCTGTCCTTAAGAACTTATTGGCCCCGTCACAGGTGCTCTACGGATTCAAATTGCCAACGTTCTCCCAGGATAACTTGGATACTTCTTGTTCAAGGAGCACTCCTTAACAAGTATGCGAACTCGGATTCAATGATGGATCTCTCTCTCAAAAATAAGGAAAACACAATGCCTTCTTTTTGGTTAGATATTCTGTATATGTTCTCCTCTTCTCATTTGGAATAAAGGCCTTCTTTTATAAGGCATGGAGGGGTGCCAATAGGGCACCCCTTGGGGTGGGTTGCAACCCTCCAAGGATTGCAACCTCCCATACACCCCTTGAAAATCCCAATGATCTACTTATACATATACATATCATATTTAATGAATTTGAGGAATTTACAACAATCCCCCACAATTCTTCAAATATCCATTCAGGCACGTGAGAGAGATACCGTGAGCTAAAGCTGCATCGAAATAGGTAGCTTTCGCCTTGAACCTTTCCTAGTGAATGACAATCGGATTTACTTGGCAAACCAGTGACCCATAGTCTTGAACTGTTCTGCCGTTGGTGTAAACCAAGACAATTGTCAACACACAGCTTTAATTCTACCATTTTCTCGTTCTACGGTTGTGTTCATTTTGGCCCTGAACAACGGTCCTGGATTCATCAAGCACTTTAGGGTAACCCGCCTTTAAAGGTTCCCATGGAAGCGGCATCACTTCTTACTTGAAATAGGTGATCTACTATGAAGAGGTAATCTGTCTTTACCCCCATTAGGACTCATCTCCTTATATAGTGATCATTAAAAGCCTTAGCTTATCCTAACCAATGACAGACAGCACTCATCGTCATTATCGGAATGGGAAAAAGTACAAAACTCTTCAGTGCTTGTTTTGAATTGCACAAAGTTTCTGTTGTCCCTTTTGAACCTAGATCTTGGGATCTCCAGTCAGCTAGGTTGGGTTTCCACAGTGGCAATTCTTAGATTATAGGCTTCAAGCCCATTCCCCTCGATGACTTCTCAACTTGCTCTCGAGGTAAACCTTTAGTTAGTGGATCCGCTAGGTTTTCCTTCAACCTGACATAATCGATCGTTATTATGCCACTTGAGAGCAGTTGACGTATGGTATTATGTCTCCGACGTATGTGTCGAGACTTACCATTATACATTGTATTTTGGGCTCTCCCAATAGCTGATTGGCTTTCACAATGTATGCTAATCGTTGGCACCGGTTTGGCCCAACTAGGAATATCCTCCAGGAAGTTTCTAAGCCATTCTGCTTCTTTCGCTGTTTTGTCTAATGCTATGAACTCAGATTCCATAGTAGACTGGGCAACACATGTTTGCCTCGAGGATTTCCATGACACGGCTGCATTACCAAGTGTGAAAACAAATCCAACCGTAGATTTGGAATCCACTATATCAGATATCCAGCATCGCTGTATCCCTCAAAACACTTACTATGGCTTACAACAGCAGGATATTCTCGTAATGTAGCCCATATTTTGAAGTTTCTTATACCTCAAAACACTTACTATGGCTTTTCCAGTGGTTATGTCCTGGATTGCTAGTATATCTGCTAAGCCTATTCACAGCTTGAGCGATATCAGTTCGTGTGCAATTCGTGAGATACATCAGACTTCCGATGATCCTTGAATACTCTAATTGCGATATGTTTAAGCCAGTATTCTTTGATAGAGGAAAAGTTAGGTTAGCTACTCCCAAATCTTTCATATCAAATTTGCTGGTTAACACTTTCTTGGTAAACTGAATCAACTCATGATTATTACCAATTATCAGCATATCGTCTACATAGAGACATACAACGACATATCATTCTTGAGTTGATTTGGCGTATATACACTTATCACACTCATCGGTTTTAAACCCACTTGACAACATCTCTTTGTCAATGTTCCCATGTCATTGTATATGTGCTTGTTTTAATCCGTACAAGGATTTTACAAGTTTGCACACCTTCTGTTCTTATCCAGGAACATTAAACCCTTCTGGTTGTTCCATGTAAGTCTCTTCATCCAATTCACCATTCAAGAATAACGTCTTTACATCCTTTTGATGTATTTCAAGACCAAATATAGCTGCTATGGCTATAAGCATTCTACTGATGTGATACGAATCACTGGTGGATAGGTGTCAAAGTAAACAAGGCCTTCTTACTGTCTATAATCTTTTATGACAAACCTCGCCTTGTACTTATCTATTGATCCATCCATTTTCATCTTTCCATTTGTAGCCCAGTGGCTTACAACCTGGAGGAAGATCAACCAACTCCCAAGTATGGTTCTGTAGGATTGAATCAATCTCACTAATAATCACCTCTTTCCACAGAGGTGCCTCCAAAGAAGACATTGCTTCTTTATAGCTTTGAGGCTCATTTTCTAACAAATATGTCAGAAAATCGGATCTGACTCTTGGTCAACTTGATCACTGTCCTTGACAGTATCAACAGATCTTTTTGAGAGACTCTCTTCTTTGTCTTTACTTACAAGGAAATGTCTCTTCAAAAATATTGCATTCATTGACTCAATCATCACATTTGGATTGATGTCAGGAGTCAACAGTTTTGGATCCTATTCCACTTTCTTAGGTTTAGGAACCATCACCTTGGCAATTAGCAAGACACCCCCACATTTTCAGATATTTGTAGGATGGTACATAACCTTTCCACAACTCATATGGTGTCTTGTCTAATCTCTTGTGAGGAAGCTTGTTCAGAACGTAGTTCGCGGAAAGCAGGGCTTTCCCCCCACACATTCTGAGGTAAGCCAGAACTAGTCAACATGGCATTCATCAATTCCTTCAACGTTCGATTTTTGCACTCAGCAATCCCATTGAGGAGAATAAGGAGCAGTGGTTTCGTGAATAATTCCGTGCACAGAACAATATTCACCGAATGATGAAACATATTCACCACCACTATCACTTCTGATTCTTTTGATTTACTTGCCAGGTTGATTTGCAACTTCGTTCTCAGTGTATAAAGCTCTCAATAGCTTCATCTTTGCTCCTCAGCAAATACACTTAACAGAATCTTATGCTTTCATCGATAAAAGTGACAAAGTACTTTTTACCGCCTCTTATTTGCACAATTTTCATGTCACACACGTCAGTGTGTACAAGTTCCAAGGGTTCAAAACTTCGTTCTATGATGTTCTATGTATTTTTGCTTCAACACATGCCTCACACTCATGTTGGCTATCAATGGAAATTTAGGTATAAGGTTCATGTTAATTAATGTACGCATTGTATCATAATTAACATGTCATAACCTCTCATGCCATACATTTTGTGACTCAATAATATAAGCAGAAGTTTCAGCTTTATTAATAGCACAATTGACAGTCATTGAAAAGGCCCTCAACGAGGTATCATTTTCCTACATAGATATCATTTTCGGTCAATACAATCTTGTCAGAAACAAATACAAACCCGAGACCGAGTTCTTCAGAATATCTGGAACATGCAAACATTCTCATATGTAAGCTCCGTTCCAGATATCATTTTTAGAACCATTGTGCCTTGTCCAACCACTCTAGAGGTAGACGAACTTCCCATTGTCAGATGATCGCCGCCATCGACCTTTCTGATACGAGGAAAACATCTTGCTATCAGCACAGATATGACGAGTAGCCCTAATGTCTACCCATCATTCTCTCGGATTCCCAACCAAGTTGGCTTCAGTTACCACTGCTGAGAGATTCATTTCTGAAATCTCATCAGTTAACTGCTCCTCTTCAGCGACATAGGCCTCATTTTTCCTGCCATTGTCCTGAGATATCTTTTTTCTGCAGTCCTTTGTCATATGACCGCTCTTTTCACAGTTGTAGCACTTTCCATTGAACTTCTTGTTCGCTTGGGAAGAATCAGCTTCACTGTTCTTTCTTTTCTTGCTACCCTTTACATCCTTAAAGATGTTGGCCTTAGACTCCATAGTCTTGCAGCTGGCCTTCTCGGACATCATGTTGTCATGTTGATTCTCAATCAAACTCCAAGGTCTTCAAGGCTCATCTGCTTCTTTCTGTGTTGCAGATAGCCCATGAAGTCCTTCTATGATGGAGGCAACTTTTCAATTATAGCGGCAACTTGAAACATCTCACAGAGTTTCATTCCCTCATCCAGTATTTCATGAATGATCAATTGCAGTTCACCCAACTGAGACATCACCGTCCTTGAATCTACCATCTTGTAGTCCAGGAACCTACCCACGACAAATTTCTTTTATCCGGCATCTTCGGTTTTGTACTTCTTCTCGAGAGATTCCCAGAGAACCTTCGCAGAAGTCATGCCTTGGTACACGTTGTACAGGGTATTGTCAAGACCACCCAAAAGGTAGTTCTTGCATAAGAAGTCTCCAGACATCCAAGTCTGTTCTCGCTCTTCCTAGGCCAATTCAGATTCACCCTCTACAGGACCCGGAGGATCTTTGAGGAATTTAGCCAACTGGAGAGTTGTCAGGTAGAACATCATTTTGCTCTGCCACAGGGTTCAATCAGTCTACGAAAGACAAATTACACCACGATCAACGAATGATCTAGTTCAAAGTGATGTACTAGGTAGTCACTTGTTGTTCTAATGGACGAAAGTTCCAATAAACACAAGTCCTTGAATTTCAACTTAAAGATACTTAAGGAAAATTGAATGAACAAATATTCTTCAAACACTTTTTCCAATAGAATCTTTTAGCAATTCAAAACCCAGATTTACACTCTTCCAATAGCACAATTAATACGATAAGTGTAGATATATATGTCAATCAAGATTAGATGGAATTACTTGTGCAAAATTACACTTTAAATTCTCAACCAATTATGCAACAACCAATTAATTTCAACTTTATCACTATGTGTATGCTTGTGATAATTGAACAACTTAATAATAACTTAAATCTATACTACCAAGATTAATGTGTTTACAGTATATGACTAACCAAGTTAATATTAATTAAAGTTTGCAATTTATGATACTTCCAGGACAAGATCGTTAGTGTCACGTTCGTATATACGTTCGAACGAGACTGTCTAGTGTGTGCGTTCGTGTTGCGTTTGATAACGCGTTCGAACGAAGTGTTTCCAGAGAGTTCACGTTCGTGTAACGTTTGATAACGCGTTCAAACGGAATGTTTCCAGAGAGTTCACGTTCGTATAGCGTTCGAGAACGCGTTCGAACGGAATGATTCCAGAGAGTTCACGTTCGTATAGCGTTCAGGACGTGTTCGAACGTTCTAAGGCAGAAGACTTGCGTTCGAGTTACGTTTGAAGAGGCGTTCGAACGTTCTTATGAATTTTCAGATTTTTTCCTTCGCGTGCGTCGGGCGTTCGAACGCCCTACGGTTTTTTCATGCACAGTTCGTATTTTACAGAAAATATACAAACCCTAACATGCGAATTACTACCTAATAACACTATAGCAATAAGTTCTTAAGATTGTACCAAGTATTGTGTCATTAAACAGTAATATAACATGCAAATCAAACAGATCAACAACCAAAAGTAGATCTAGATGCAAAAACCCTGATACCAGAAAAACTCCAAGACAAACCTGGAAATCAAGTTTACAGATTCAATCCAAGTCGAGATCTCTCTGTCCTTAAGAACTTATTGGCCCCGTCACAGGTGCTCTACGGATTCAAATTGCCAACGTTCTCCCAGGATAACTTGAATACTTCTTGTTCAAGGAGCACTCCTTAACAAGTATGCGAACTCGGATTCAATGGTGGATCTCTCTCTCAAAAATAAGGAAAACACAATGCCTTCTTTTTGGTTAGATATTCTGTATATGTTATCCTCTTCTCATTTGGAATAAAGGCCTTCTTTTATAAGGCATGGAGGGGTGCCAATAGGGCACCCCTTGGGGTGGGTTGCAACCCTCCAAGGATTGCAACCTCCCATACACCCCTTGAAAATCCCAATGATCTACCTATACATATACATATCATATTTAATGAATTTGAGGAATTTACAACAAAATTCCCCCCTTGCTTGCTCACTGCCGAATTAGAAGGGAAAAGAAAACTGATTTTTTGCTCTTCAAAATCCAAGCCTAAATCTCACCAAAAATTACCCAACATATTATCAAGAACATGAAATTAATCCTTAAGTGTTAAGGATCAATTTATGTGCTTGAAATGTAAATTTTTATAGGGTTTATGAGCTAAACTTAAGAGAAGTTTTTATTGCTATTCTTGAGTGATCAAACCACATTTTGGTCACAAAGATTTGTTCTTGAAGAAGCTTGATTTGGTGGAGATAGAAGAAGTTCAAAGATTCAAAGGGCTTGGATGCAAAGCTTCTCAAATTGACAAGGATTAAAAGCTATTGTAGGTAAATTTATTTTATAAATTTATTGTTGTTGGAAAAATTATTTATGAAATTGTTGGATAATTGTAAGCATGTATGTGAGGAATTTTTAAGCATTAAAGTGTATAGAAAATTAATGTATGGATGATATATTGATTTTATATGCTTGGTTTATATTTGATAATTGTTGGAGAATATTTTTATACTTGGATTAATTTATTAAGTGTTGATAAATTTATTAAAGTGTTTAGAATATTTATTTAAGCTTATGGGAATTATATTAATGCATGAAAAAAATTAATATATGATGATATATGATTTTTAGTGCATTAATTTTAAGTTTATGGAAATAAATATTTTAATACACCTTTTTAGGATATTGCCGAAAAAAAATTTGCTCGGGATTTGATCTCGCGCGCGTTCCGTTCCCTCGGCATATTGCGTTCCTCGTAACAACCCTTTCGAGTTTAAGTGGAGCAGATAAAACCCAGTCTGTCTCAGACTCTTATAAGAAACGCACTCCCTGAATTCGAACCCAGGACCTGTAGGTTGAGTACCGTGTGTTATCTTTATTGAGTAATTCCCATAACTCTTCTGCATATTGATAATTGATCCATTAGGATTTGAATGTACTTCTTCTCTTTCATCTCCTCGAACTCATATTTCCATTCACCATGAGAAAAATTAGTGTGAATATCAACAGGTCTGCTTAGCATTTGATTCTGAAAAAGGAGTATAGCGATTTTGGCATTGGAATCCTTTGGCATGAGCATTTCTTTCCCAAACATGTTATCTAATATCTTCACTTTAGCCTCATACTTCAATTCACCTGAAATGGAAAACATTCAAGTAGGGGGAAGCTTCTTGTATGTCGGCTGACCCCCTCAAATTTTTTTCATCTAATAGTACTAAGTAATAAAAATATCTCATTGAATTTATAAATTAAACTTTTAAAAATTGTAAAATCCCCCCATAGAATAAAGGTACATTAATGGAGACATCTTTTATCAGCTTTTGCATCTTGTTAGGTATGTTTAAAGCATATTGAGGGCCTAAACTGCCCCATGTTCAATAGGCATAGAATGGAATAACTCAGAGAAGTAAAGAAAACTTGTAAGTAAAGAAAGAATCATTGGAGATAAGAAGCTCACAGTCATGGAGTCTCCAAAGTCACCAAGGGCACTACTAACAATAGAGAATAAACTTAATTTGTGAGGCTTCCCATTCTTCTTGTCAATCCATCTGGAATGAAGATTTTTGCCCTTCTCAGTAAGGTACCTCTCCTAAAGTTAAGAACCCAATAATAAATTGAAACATTAATCAATCAGCCCAAGGATATCAAATTTGTAACATTAAACTATCAATAAGAAAAAAGATGATGGGATTGCTGAAGGCCATGCACCAGGTCTCTCCAGGAGAATCATCACCAGTGAACTTTTTTCCCTGACCACTGTTTGATATATGCCAGCTCATCACCAATGTGATAATAATGAGAATAACAATTAGAGACTACATAGTTGCTTATAAATGAATAGATTTGAAGAAAATACAGTGAAATGCCTAGTATTAAACTGATCAGCCTTGGGTTTCTGGCATTGCTTTGAAATGCATATCAAAAACAAATTGAAACAAAAAAGAAGCGAGCAGCTGCCTTTTAAGTGACTGAAATTACTTCTAAGCAATTACAGAATAATATTTGATTGTATGTACACTCCATGGGGATGATGGAACATAACCAAAATGATAAATTGAAAAAATCCGCAATGGTTCTATCATCAGTGGAATCCCCTTGAACCTCTTGACTGATAAAGCTCCAACCTAATTTTGGCATCTTGTAGCAATGGATCTACTGTTTCATCTTGTATCATGTAACTTTGCTTTGATGCCCATTCTAGCACTGTGAGCACTTCAGCTTGTGCAAGCTCCTCACTGTCTGGTACATGCAATGCAATGTAGCATAAAAGGACTAATGCTGATAACTGAACAATTTGTTCACCAAAATACACAAGCTGAACCAAGTGCCTTGCCCCTCCAGCGGTTATAATTGCCTTGGAGTGATCCGAGTGGAGATAGTTATCACTGCAGGCGAACTTTGCAAGCGCAACTGAAGCCGCCCTGGAAACTTCGGCTTCCCTTTCATCAAGAAGTTTAACCAGTGGAGAAATCATTCTTGTCTCTGTTGCTCTAAAAGTCCTAGCCAAATTCCCAACAGCCTTGATGCAGGGAATGAGGAGATCGGAATCTTCTTTTTCGATAATCCTGAATAACTGATCAACAACAGCTTTGCAAGCAGGGGCGTTAGGCTTGAATGCTGATCTTCTCAAATCAGCATCTTGTTCTGCCACTGATGTGATCTCCATCAATGCCATGGCGGAATTGTATTGAACATCTTCAGGCCCTTTCTCTAAAAGAACTGCAAAACATAACAATGCTCTAGACTCGGTTATGCTTCTACAAATGGGTGAATTTCCCTTAGCAAGATGCCAAAGTGCTCTTGCTGCCATTACTTTCATGTAAGCCTTAGTTGCAGGGTCTTCAAGTTCTCTCCCTTTTGTATTAGCCCCAGAATTTGAAAGACCATGATGATGCTTAGACTGATGATTTTGCTTCACATTGTTGACTTGACCATTACTCTTTACATTGTTACCCTGATTTGTAACATTACCTTGTTTCTGCCCAGGCTTTGTAATTATCCCAACATCCATTGCCATTGTAACCACATTATGCATTTCATTCGGCGTCTTGTTACCCATTGGATGAGGAATCTGGCTGTAATTTTGCTTGTCATCATCATCAATAACCTTGTTGTTATGGCCATTAGCATTTGCATTATTGCTCGCAACAACAGCAGCGTGAATAGAGGTGGCCTTACTGACAATTGCATACTTACTATGCTCTTGCACAGTTTCAAAAGCCAAATGGCCAACAAGCAACCGAATTATATTATGTTGAGCAAAAAGATCTTGACATTTGGGATAATTTCCCGCGAATTCGGACACAGCCCATGCCACGACAGCTTGTACTTTCATCGGACCTTCTTTGAGGATTTTCGCAAACACCGAACAAACTCCACTATGAATCATGCGTTCGACACTTTCAGGGTCGCGTCCTAACAACCCAATTGCTTTCGCTGCATTCTCTTGATCTTCTGGTTTCCCTTCTTTGACTAGCTTCAATAACGGACCAACCCCACCTTCTTCAATAATCAACTTCCCGTATCGATCATTGTCCCGTGCGAGTGATACAAGCGATGCGGCGGCGTCGGATTTGTTCTCGAGAGACCCTGTATAAAGGGTTGCGATCTGATCCCATATCAAAAAGAGGATTGGCTCGTTTGCGGCGATTGGTGGGAGGCCTAAGTACTCGTCACCACGATCGTCAGCGGAAGCCGAGACGCGAAGGAGCCAAGAAACGTCACCAATTGAATTCTCCAGATGGGATGTCATTTTGCGAAAGGCAGCAGCTGGGATGATTGTGAAAACGCGCTTGATAATACCATTGGCGCGACATTTGACTACCAAAGACAGAGCTTTCTCCAGGACTTGTTCAGTGTCATCAATGATCCGGTGCGTCGGTCGCTCGTAAAGATCAGAGCTGGCTCTAGCCGCCTGTCTGAGCAAAGCCGAAAGCTTCTCAGTCTTGGATTTGAGCTCGGTGCAATCTGGTTTCATTGAAGTCGCTTCATCTGCAGCTTTGACCACTTGATCAGCAAGCTGGATCGGTTTTGCCAAGATTTGCTTCACTCTGTCCGCCATTTAATGCCACAACGGACCCCAAAAAAAAAACTTAGAATCTTTAAATCTTTATCACCCTGCTTCAGTAACACGAAACAGATCAAGAAATGGACCAACAAATGCGTTATTGAATTTGTGGGCTTTTTTTTTTTTAAAATCCTTAAAATGCGGAGATGATAACGCGAACGGGAGTGGTGGGGTAGTTGAAATTTGAGCAAATGAGCTGGAAATGTGAGTTAAACTTAAGCCGTGTCTTTGTGTTGGGGATCCGTTTTATGTTTAGATTTTAGATTTCAGAAAAATGAATCGTTCATGTCGAGTGAATGATGGGAGAGCTTTACAAATTGTATGGACTGTTTTAAAATATTTGGAGTTCAAATTCAGTCATATCAACTCTATTTCGTGCTCCACTAATAATTTAGATAACTAATATCTTTTATTAAATGAGATAATTATGACTTTAACACTCCACCAATCAAATTATTCTCTAATTTAATGAGAGATATTAGTTGTCTAAATTTGATTGGTGGAGCACGAAGTGGAGCACAATTGATGGGACAGAAGATTTGGACTCAAATATTTGTCAACAATGAATGATTGAGCCATCATTGGGCCATAATGCATTAATTTTGATTGATTTAAATTGATATTCATATATAGATGATTTTTACGAATTAATCGGTTGATTTACAATTTGCGATTTCTCAAAATTTATCTTATTTCAAATTTTAATCTATTTTTTAATTTTTCAATATCTTTTTTAGAGTTCTAATTGATATTTTTATATGAAAAATAATGGAAAAAATGAAAATATATTTTGGTTTAAATTAATTATTATCGGGATAATAAAATTCATTGATTATTTAATATTTTTTAATTATCAATGAATGATTTTTAATAATTTTTTGAGAATTTTGAACAAATTTAGAAAATTTTTATTCTCAACCATATAAAATATCAACTTTACCATTTTCAATTAATTTTCAATTGATCCTCAATTATTCACAAATTGCTTAACTCGCTATTCAATAAATTTTCTACTGATTTTTTTTTTTATTAAACTACCCAACTTTGCAGTTCGGGCTATGATGGAATTATACCATTTCATTACATGACATGAGATTTTTTTTTTGTTGTTACAAATAAATTCTCCCACCATCGCATAGATATTGGACAATCTTAGAGTCATGTTGTTCGTTCCAGATTAAAAATTTTTAAAAAAAAAAAAAACACTTAACAGTTAAATGATATGGTCTTAATTTATTTGGTATTAAATGTGATAGGAATTATGCCAAATAAATTGTACAATTCCTATCACATTTAATAGTTAATACCAAATAAATTAAGACCATATAATTTAACTGTTAAGTCACCTCAAGGTTTTTCCATCCAGAGCCATGGGGCTACTTGGCAGTAACCAAGCAACTACACTTTCATAGTCAGGGGCTCCAATGGAATTATACCATTCTGTCTTTCATTTAGAGTAAATAATGACAAATCAATTAAGAGTATGGTTGATAATTTAGGTCAGGATTCGTTTATTTGTTCGATTCGTTTTAAAACGAATACGGGTTTGAAAAAATGGATTCATTTAATAAATGAGTCAATTCGATTCGATCTTTTATTAAACGAATCGAATACGGATTTAAGCTTATTGATTCGTTTATGATTCGTTTTATTATTTTTATTTACTAGTTCTTGTTAATTTTCAATTAAGATTCGACAAATTATAGCTAATTATCGTAGAAAACTTAATATTTTCGATATTTGGTGATGCATTTTTAGTAAATATATTAATTACATATTTCAATATATATATATATATATATATATATATATATATATATATATATATATATATATATAAAATTAATGTAAATCAAGTGTGGTAAATTATTTTATTAAATAATATCATTGACTAAACGAATATACGAATCATGATATTAGGATTCGTTTAATAAACGAATTGAATACGAATCCATCATATTTTGATTCGATTCATTTATAATTCGATACAAATTCAATTCGTTAATTCGTTTTGTCACCCATATAGAGGGCCGTATAAAGCTTGGTAATTAAATATTAATAATTTGATTAAATATTTAGTATCATTAGTGGTGGGCTTTTAGCTAGCTTCTGTAATGATTCTTTGAAATTTCAATGACGTGGTGGTTCAACCAACCAACCGACAAAGTATATTGCCGATCTTATGTGTTGATTTTGTGTTTGTTCTGAATTGATGATGATGATTGACTCGTTAATGTTAACGAATAAAACTAAAACCAAAGAGGTGGCTTACCCTTAGCGTTCTCGATCAATTCTAAAATTTTATTATAACATAATTAACATTTGACCTTTCTGATTATTTATTTATTATTATTGTGTAAATTTGTAGGAGAGCTTTTCTGATTGTTGGTAATTTGTTTATGAAAAATAAGAATGTTTGGGGCATTGACAAGAAAATTTCAAAAACTTAATGTCCGAACGTACACGTCACGATCGATGATTGTTTAATATCCATTTTATATTCCGGGAATGGATAAAAAATAGGCACTATCTCTATTCCTTCTCATTCTCCCATATATATATTTATTTATTTATTTTTTTTGTGAAAATCTTTTAATTAATAATAGACAATATGAGGACTTATATGAAATTTGTCAAATCAGAGAAAGAGGTTAGAGAATTATTCATTAATTAATTTATTTTTGATCCTATATTATAAATTCACTGCAAAAATATGATATTTTTACCATTTAGACACGAAATAATGGAGTTGTGCCAACTAGCATCCTCTATTTAATGTACAAAATACTTATAATAATACTATAATAATTAATAACAACATCATTAATAATAGTTATAATAATATTAAAATCCAACTATCATTTTTATGGATAAATTCATTTTTGATGCTATGTTTTTGGATAATTTCATAGATTATGTTGCAATGTGGATGATATTAACCTACTTTAATGAATATGTTTTAAATGATTTTAATTTATGTCTTAATAAAATATTCAATTGTTCGAAAGTTTTGGTTTAATTTCTCGAGGATCATCATACCATTTTCTCAAATAATTATAAGGGACATGGAGGATAAAAAGGCATAGACAAAATCCCAAAATAAATATGAAGATATTGATCCCCATCTTCCTCTTTATAGCAATCTCTATTTTGGATACAGAAAATAAAGGTCATTAACACTATTCATTCGGTACAAATATATTATTTTGAGTATTAAACATGCAACTTAAATCATTTAACATGTAAACTCTTTTAATAAACAAGCAACTAATTTCAAGTTTTGAAAAATTTCATGTTTATTAGCAGAATTTACATGTTTAATAGTTTAAGTTGTATGTTTAATGATAAAAATTACTATTTGGATCAAAAATATCTAATACCTCTGGGATACTGGAGATGAACTTGTTGGTTTCTTTATTTATATAGTTTTAACCAGTAACATCTTAGTGGAGAGATAATGTTTCTTTAGTGAAAATAAGCTTAAAAACTTGGGTTCCATCATTACAAGATATCAGCAGCCAATTAGCCAATAAACTACCACTAGCTTTGAGGCATTGGAGGTTTTGATAGATTATCAAAACTTAAAAGGAAACAAAATTGGGTTGGGAAGCCAGCAATTCAAATAGAGCATGATTAAATATATTCACAAACATTCTGGGGATTTTAACTGTTTAGTAAATTACATGGGTTTTTTTTTTTTTTTTTTTTTGGTTAGTCCAGCTGTAGACGGAATGATGATTGATTTGCACTAAATGACGAAGCCCATAAAATGTTTGAGGATCGACAATGGAACGTGAACTTCCATTTAACCAATAGCTGTTTTTGTACATATCGAAACATCAAGCTCTGATTCAGAAAGCGAATTCATCACAGAAACCCACAAGGAATCCCACATGGCTCCAACCATTTCACAACAAAATCATGTACATGCTTTTTTGTACAGCAGATAGAGAAATTCATATAACTACTTTTGGATTCTTTCAAAACGTTTACTCATCCTGTACATTTTGGTTACATATTATTGATATGAATCCAACTTGCATGATTAATTTGATACAATCACTATTAATCAATTAATGGTTTTGGTGTAACCACTTGTAAACGCTGAATTTTGCATTCAGTTCACAATCATGAATTTGTATGATGGGGCACCAGCGATCCTACAAAATAAAGATAGAGTGAGCGTTGAGTAACTACCCACCGGTGTGGTGGATACTCCGACGCTCAACTCAGTGACAAAGACGAGAGGAAAGAGAGGGAAGAACAAGATTTATGGTTACCTTGATCTTCGTAGATTGTCGTGAGAGCAGTGGGATGATGTTTAGGGGTTTATGTGTACTTTGACAACTCGAGTCTGAATGCCAAAACTTGAATGAATCAATCTCTTGGACCCCCTCTCTTTTTATAGGCCGTGAGTAGCCTTCAAGTCGGATTATGATTTCCTTGAAGAATCGTACACCAACTCTATTTAGGAAATTAGAGTTAAATCAGGGTTGAATTATGAGCACTTAGATATTCGAGATTAGGCATAATCTCTATAGTAGTTGGATTAGACTACCGTGTTGTAGGTAGTTTGTTATGATTCAAAGACTTGGTTTCATTATTAAGAATGAACTAGGGCGTAGACTGACCCGATAATGTTGAATGAGACATCAAGTAACATAATTAGGATCTTGCTGAAGTCGTATGAGCTCTTAGAAGCCTATAGGTCGTTTGGGCCTTTGCCAATTAGAGCGTATGGGCTCATGCGAGTGAGCTCAGGGTTGTTTTGGTGCTAATTGGGCCTTCTCTGATGCTTGAGCCTAAGATATATGACATTTGGGTTCTTGGCCCAAATTTGACCCGTACAGTTTGTCTCATACTCTCTAAGTCAATGAGTCCTTTACTTGGAGAGTATCCTTACGAGTGTGTCATACGAAACCACCATGTCGTTTGGAATATCGGCGTTTTGCTTTAGACCAGATGAAGGTCATGCCACGTAGACGAGGGTTCATTAGTTCAGAAGCAAACTCTGCACCAGCACAATTGGCCACATATAAGGTGCATGATATTTCAGAAGCAAAACTATTGGAGGCAGATGAGAATGTTGAGCATGAGGAGACATAATCCGCTCTATCGGATGCTACTAAAGAGAGTGTTGAGCAAAGGGAGTCGCAACCCGCTCCACTAGAAGCTACATAATCATCCACAAGTTTGGATTATGACAAACCTCCTGAAACTAATAGACCTCAGACAAGAAGATCTTAGCTAGACATGATTCCATCAACCAGATATTCAGGATCTGAATACATTATGCTTACTGATGAGGGGAAGCTAGAGAGTTTCTCATAGTGTAAGAAGGCACTGAGGAACAAATGAGTGAAGAAAAATTACAGCAGAAAAATACTGTGCAGAGACACAGTGAAGTGTGTCGTGCAAAGACACATCCAATATGTCAACAAAGGTGGTTACTGGGGACAAGCTAGAGCTGTGCAGAGACATGACTGGGATAGCTGTTATATGACAATCGTTTCAGATGCAGTTAGAAGGGGAGAATTGATATGAATCCAACATACATGATTAATTTGCTACAACCACCATTGATCAATTAATGGTTTTGGTGTAACCACCCTAACCACTCAGTTAGTGGACAATTATGGCAATCACTCCACTAATTGTATTGAGTTAGAAGACAAGTTATGGCCTATAAATTGAGCTCTAATTTGAGAGTTCAAGCATTCCCAACAAGTGTTTAAGCTTCATGTCAAGAGAGCTTAGAGAGTGAAATATGAGATTTTTTTATAACAAAATTTGTAATATTTGTAAATTCTATTCAAGTATTAATATAAAGAAAATTTTCCTCATAAACACTCTTCAGTAGTAAGAGAATCATAACAATTATTAGAGCACAACTGAAATTGCTACACTGCTACTGTACTTGATCAAATGACATGATTTTTTTTAGAAACGTTGGAAATTCTGCCGCCAAACCACCCGATCCAGACTTAAGGAGAACATGAAAAAATCTCGGCTGTCTCAGATTATTACAAGAACGTACCTTTTTGACCGGCGTAAACACACACGTATAACGCAAGCGCACGTATCGTTCAAGTAGTATAAAAATATCGATCCCACGAGGACTTAATTCCTACTGTTGTTATTAATTATTGATACTATTTATTTACAGGTATCTAATTGAAGGGAATTGATTGATTTGGTTGATTGTAGATTTGCTAAATAAATAAATAAATAAATAAAAAGACAAAAGAAAATACTAAGGAAAATAACAAAAGACACAAAGATATATGGTTGTGAATCTTTCTAATATCTTTTAAAATATGAAGTGATTATTTTATGTTTGTGTAATAAATCGGTTTACTAACCTGGAACACGAAATTATGCGAAAGCCTCTGTCGATGGTCAGACGCAAATACCCAGTTTAACCCAATTGAACCATATGTCTATGTCAACCAAATACATGGATTCATTAAGTTTAAGTTCCAATTATGGCTACCCCCGCCCGACAGGTATATGTCTATCCTGTAAGGAAATCTATTAAAGAGTTATCTATCCTCAAGAAAGATAATGGGCTATTAAGTCTAAGGCTGAAACCTAAAATTCATTTGTCAAGTTTATTTTAGATTTACCACATCAATCTTATTGGTGATTAGACAACAAGAAGCATTAAACTTAAGACTTAATAAGTAAACCTTTAAATTACCCAAACTATAAAATAACCCCTTATAAACCGGTGATATTAGAATCATCACAACCCCAGATATCTAACACATAACTAGGGCTAGTAAAAACTTAAAAGTAATAGACATAAAGTAAAAATCCTGAAAAGTAAAAGACATAAAGTAAAAGCTGAAAAGTAAATTACAATAAAATAAAGGAAAAACCACCTTGAGGCCCCTGTACTCTCAATGTTTTTTACATTGCACCCCTGTACTAAATTTTCTACACATTGCACCCTTGTACTCTCAATGTTTTTTACATTGCACAACTGTACTAAATTTTCTACACATTGCACCCATGCACTCTCAAAAAATTGATATTCCACCCTTATTTTAACGGCAAGTTAACAGAGTTGAGAAATATTCTGACATACCCACCCTTATTTGTGTCATATCTGCCTGGTTTAGGAAGAAGCACCTATACTAAAAAGAGAAGAGTTAAAAAAATGGGTGTTTGCTATAAATGTGCACGCATGACATGTAATACTCGTTGTCGTTCTTTAGGAATGGTGTCTGATAACCGTGAAGCATCTTTGTTTATTTTTTGTTGTTCATTAATAACACTCCAAGATCGTAATTTTGATCTAATTTTTGCAATAAATTAGTTGGATTTTTGAATGTATAAGAAGGAGCAGAATATTTATGCGTCCTAACATATAGTTATGCGCCCTAGCATAACTTCAAAGTAAAAAAATTTGCTCGATCCAATCCGAAATAAGGGTGGGTGATGTCAGAATATTTCTTAACTCTGTTAACTTGCCGTTAAAATAAGGGTGGAATGTCAATTTTTTAAGAGTGCAAGGGTGCAATGTGTAGAAAATTTAGTACAGGGGTGCAAAGTAAAAAACATTGAGAGTACATGGGTGCAATGTAAAAAATATTGAGAGTACAGGGGTGCAATGAGTAGAAAATTTAGTACAGGGGTGTAATGTAAAAAACATTGAGAGTACATGGGCCTTAAGGTGAGTTTTTCCTAAAATAAAATGATAAGGTAAAAAGGATCAACTTTTACTAATTACTATTTAGATATCTCCCTTAATATAATATATTACCTTGTGATTATTTTACCAACTAGCCATATAGGCGGTAACCTGATTAAGTCAAATTAAGTCCAACCAGCCATAAAGGCGGAACCAAAATAAACCTGCCATATAGGCGGTAAGAAAATTTAATTACCAATCGACCAATCTGGCGATATCCTTGATTAGTTAGGTTTAATCTAGATTAAAATGAATTACCAACCGACCAATCTGGCGGTATCCTTTTTAAATCAAAATTTAAATAGTGAATATATTATTTTTAAATGAGATTAATCTAAATAGAAATAGTAAAAGAATTACCTTTCACCCTAGCAGAGGGAAGTTACCTCCTCATGGTGAATAGTAAAAACTGTAAAAAGTATAGAAAGTAAATTACTATTATTACAGAACGTAATTAAAATTAATTACAAAATTAAAAACTAAAAGAAACTAGATAGAAAACTCCATATTTACATCAGAGAATTTAGAGAGAATGGTCCATCTGAAACTGAAATTTCGAGCTCTATTTATTGGCGTCAGTAGGGGTCCGGTGTCGCGACGCCAAGCCAGGGTCGCGACGCTGGTTTGTCGACGTGGTACGCTTTGGTTCGTCGGCTTCAGATTCTGGATAAGGTGATAAGGTGACACGTGGCAAGGTGGTTGGAGTTCAATTATTATGACACGTGGCGGCTTCTGATTGGCTGATTAAGATTTTTATCCACCACGTGTCAGATATGGATAAGTGAGTCAATGATTGATGCTGAAGTGGCGCTAACGTGGTGACACGTGGCAAAGTGACTGTCGGCACCATATAATTGCGACAAGTGGCACGCTATGATTAGTTGATAATGACGTGGTAGCCACGTGGCACTTTGATTTGGTCAATCGGTGATGTGGATGATGACGTGGAGTGACACGTGGCGACACGTGGCGATGGCGACTGTCGACACCGTAGGATGATGACACGTGGCACGGCGCACGTTAGCATATCGGCTGTGATGGTGACA